>PNEQ01102916.1:0-40793 GCA_003012365.1 Medauroidea extradentata
TAGCGCACAGCGAAGTGAAGCGCACCCTCGCTCTACGAAGGCTCGCGGCCAACTGACTGGCGATAAGCGACTCCCTGCGTTATATACGATCTAACTGCGCGCTGATAGCATACAAGTACGCGTTTGTGGACGGTTTAAGCCTATTTGCGGCTTATTCCCACACATGACTGATTTTCAGCGTGCACCATTTCCCTTAATGAAGATGGCGTGCGCCAGAGAGAACGAGCGTGTGCAGCGAGTGAACCGTTTCGTTCTCTCGCTGTACTCTCGCTCTTTCGCACTCTCGCCAACGAATTGAGACGACCAGAGAGCACTCTCTCTGGCGTGTTCGCGAGAGAGAGAGAGAGAGAGAGAGAAAGAGAGAGAGAGAGAATGCAAGAGAGCACACACTGAGTGAATTGAGACACGGCCTGAGTTTGTCGTTAGCGTTTTCGACAGTAGTCGTTACAGTCAGCAATCAATTAACTGTTCATAATGATATGGAAGAACAAACAAGCAGAAATCTTTTACGGTAAACGTTGCCGTGATTCGATTATTGAAAAAAGTGAGCTAGCAACGTAGTTGAATAAGTGGAAACCTCACAGAACCTGTTTCATTGTAGGGCAGTTCAGCGTGTCAAGTCCGTATGAAATGTGGAGTGGAGCATGCAAGTAGTGTGGGTTGCCGTTCAAACAGCAAGTAATGGTCATTACACTCTTGACAAACAACGCTGTTAGACAAGATCCTCGTGTAGAACGGTCGCCAGCAGCTTACTTGTAGAAAGAAGACACTGTTCCCTTGACAACTAGAACTACTATTTACAATGAATAAACAAACTATCTACTGAACTATGTGCATTGTATTTATTCTAATTTCTTTATAACACTACTGCCACAGTTTTGATATATTATGAAGTATGATGTTTCCCGTTTGCTATCTTCAAAGAATAAAGTATTAACATCTCGTCGGTAGAGAGGTCATAACAAACATAAATAGAGTAGGCCTACCAAACCGGCCATGACCTCTTTAAAATAACCATCTCAACATTAATCTTAAGTAATTTCTGAAAGCAACAAAATACCGAAATTATAACTAGATAATCGAACCCGGGTTCTGTCGAATACAAGTCCCGTGCTTTACCACTTGGACAACCTACGTGGTCCTACCTCATGTTCAACTTTGTTAAGACCTATAAGGACTCAAGTAAACAGCATGGCAGTAGAGAAAAGAATGTTGTCTTCCTGTACAGCGCAGAGGTTAACTTTTGACATTCCATGCTGCCAGAAATTATATTTTCAATAAAAAAACCCCCGTCCACCACAAATGATAGTCCTGCAAACACTTCGCTATGCATTTCAGAGTGGTCACACATGTGGACAATATCAAAGTCATTACAGTCAAACCATCGCCATTTGTTGTATGCGCAAAGTAGGCAAACTCCAGTTGCAAAGGACAAAGTTGAACACGGAAATAAAAATTATTATTAAGTTAATATTGAACTATTTTCAACATAACCTGACAAATTGTTGTACACAGTAACGTTAATTTCACAAAAGTGCATTATATTCATTGCAAAAAAATATTAAATTAGAAGTACTTTTCTCGGGTGACTATCTTGTTTTTTTGTATGTGTAATTTTCAAAACTAACTGCATTGTGTGTACACATACGTTTACAAAAAAAAAATTGAATTTGGTACAAAAATGTAAAAAAAAAGTTGTATAAACGTCCAGATTAGATTGCAGATGCGAACAATGCTGCAGATGGTAAACACTAGTTACAAGATATTTAGTTATGTTAACAGTCCAAGATGCGCTATTGAATTAGGATACAATCCAGCAATTTAATGACTTATCGGAAACTTAAGTAAACCATAGTAATGTGTCTACAAATTAATAAAAAACAATGTCTAAAGTTACTGCGAAATCAGCAATAATAGTTACAACAAGGCATAAGTACCGGGAAAGTAAATTAGACAGTAACAAAAATAAAAAAAAAAACAGTATTTTTATATTTTGCACTCGTAAATGTAGGCATACGCCTGTACTCTTAGAAAAAACACATGCTTTATTTATTTATTTTGCCGGTTGGTGAAAAAATTACAAAAGTCGCGATTATTTTTTTTTATCTTACACTACGCGTAATTTAACGCAAGAATAATTTTTAAAAAATGATTAAATAAACTGGTTATTTTAAAATTATAAATCGTATTTTTACTATGACGCACAGTAATACTTCACACAAAAATAAATACATCTATGTTGGGGTAACACTGCTGCCACACGTGTAAAAATTACACAACAATTTTTACAGTGTATAATTTCTCAACAGTAATGTTACTGAAGGAATCATACAGTGAAACACGTGGAGTGAAATACTATGCTCTGTCATTGATTTAGACGTTGTAACAATCGTAATTTTTGCAAATCATAAAGCTACACTACCTTACTCAGGTAAAGTTAATCAGGAAAATATCGTGAATACTCGCATTATAAATCACTGATCACGAAATAAACACACATCCTTACTCCACTCTTCTTCTTTGTTCATAAGAGAGAACGCAAATAAAAAAAAAGTATCTACACCGTGTGACTTGGCTAAGACAATGTCATCACGTGAGAGAATGTAGGGATGAAAGTAGAACCACAGCTCTAAACGAGAGACGCCCGCCTCGTACCTGATGAGATGAGGTGATATGAGATGGGAGATAAGCGAAGAAACTCAAAAAGAGAAAGATCCCTGAGAAAATCCGCCGGCCAGCGGAAACGCTTTATCACGTTTCGCAAATATGAAAAATGGGATGACCGTTCCGTCAATAAAATCCAAATTGTATGAGGCGGGTGATCTAACCACTACAGACACCGTCGTGGTCTTTGAGTCAACGCAAATACTACAGCGACCAATACAGGACAGCTGCAATCCAATAACAAAGAGAAGTGTACAAAATATAACCTAGCGGTATGGGCCGAAACTATTGATTAAATGAACGTTATATATTTTCTGGTAACAAAAATTTGTTTTGTTTATACGTTCGGCGAACTGCTGTTTCTTCGAAGTCATTCATTTTCGGTCGTAGCAATTAAAACCGGTTATTCGTCCAGAAAAGATAGTTTTACTACACCTTGTTACGACGGTAGCGCAAGTCTGATATCCATGAAATGTAGTGTGCTGTTATCTGTTGGCTTTAGGTGGGAACGCAATTAAGTGGTCTCGCAGAATTGCTCAAGCTGGTATTGGTTTATAGTGTATTTGGTAATACTAATACTCATCACTTTCTGTTTCTAAGTAGCGAGCGTGCCCGTCATCTAAACAACTGTCAACCAACAACTTACTGAGCAACTTCTGAAACACAGGATGAAGCAATAAACGTTCAATAGTGCAATCATCTGCCGCCAAAAAGCCTGTCAAACGTATGCACGAGTGTGCATGACCACGTATTGCATAATGACGTGCAGAACAGGTACCCACTGAAGGCCAGTCAGTACTGCATACCTGCGACTGCCGCCACATCCGTACACGGAGCGAGGCCGCAGCAATACAACATTCGCTCCTGTCAGCAGACATGCTGCAAGTGTGATGCGTTGCTGGTGAACCGCCGCAATGTACGCACAGTTTCTACGCAATATGCTGATCTTGCATTGGAGCTCACACACACAATTCTTGGAACATCACATGCAATGCAAGTGGCGGCGCAATTTCTGCAAATAGAACATGCTCTATATTTCAATGCAAGTTGCGAGGAACAAGCAATGTGACTGATTGGACATTCTCTGAAGTAAATTTACGCGCGTAGTTGTGAGTATAAACAAAAACATCAAACACCATACAAACATAATATAATCGACACCAGTTCAGTGTTTGGACGAATACAAACCATTTCCAGTCCATTATTACACAAAATCACCAAATTATCACAACAAATATTTGCGCGAGACGCATTAAATACAGGCGGTGGCCGCGTCTGTATCGGAAGTCCGGGAAAACACTACCGTACAACTGAAGAGATAAAAATGTGGTTCACAATTATTTACATCTTCGTTAGGTAACATGTCCATCATTGCAAGTGCACATATATTATATAATGCTTTGAGCCTTTAAGTTATCGATTTGTATTAAACTTTGGCCGGAAGGAAACAGATTGCATGCATATTGCGTGGGGAAATTACGCTGTGTAAAACGGGCTATGAGAGATTTCATGTAATTGTTGCACGAGCGATTGCGCGCAAGGAGCTGCGCGAGAAATAAACTGCGTCGTGTAAAACCAGCTTTAAGGACTTCTATTCCGGAGCCACAGATTACACTAAAGAAAGGAATGCGTCACTACTGCAACAAATTTTTTGATTGAAATATTGTGGTTTCTCACATAAACGCTCAAATTCCTGAAAAATTAAATAAACGTTTTTAATGTTAACTAATGTACTTCGCCCTCTTAAAAGTGAAATGTTTATTACATAATAGCAAATTCCTGTCAACTGTTGTCAAAATAACGATTAGGTGCAGCACGCAAGTCTGAAGAATACTGACACAAAGTTTTGCTTGGACAGGTCTTCGCGTCATTATATTTTCTTACGTTGTACTTAGTACCGCAAAGAAATGTGTAAATAAAATTTAATTAAGGACCAAGGAGAAGCTCAACTTCAGCAATTTGAGTGACGAGAAGGCGAAGTATTGCCAAAGACATATAGGTAGTTGTGCTGGCATAACTGGCTAGCTGTTAGAGTAGATAGCAATGGCCGATACACCCGACAAGTTCAGGTTCAAGACACAGGACACACAACCCGACACCCCGTCCGCCATCTTGGATGACGTCACGGCCGCCATGTTGTATGACCTTGACCTTTAACCTGACCTTGGCCTTGAGTGTTAAATTACCAAAATTTCGAAAAAAAAATTTAAAATATTAAACAATGTATTCCTTCGTTCCACCAACTTGTTAATCATCTTGTTTATCTACTACTTTTCGACTGTCATTTGTTTACATTATCTTGGTACTGGCGCACAGACAACCTTCGACTTGGCCGTCTTAGTGATGCTTTAAGTCACCACCATGAGCGCTGCAGTAGTTCGATGAATAGATAATTAATTCTACTGTTGTGCTCTATCCAAGGTTTACATGCCATTCAACCCAGGTGGAGATCTCATCACTCTTATATTTTTTAAGTTTACAACTGAAAAAATTCCCTCTCCTCTCCCGATTTTTTATTACTATAGAATAGTACATTTTCTGAGGATTTATTTAAATGAAAAATTTTGTTACGCTCCATACCTGATGGATTTATGATAATTTCAGTATATCAATTGTTTTAAAACCAGTAAAATCTATTAAAATATAATCAGTGTAATAATACATGCAATATATTTCTCTGTAGGCCTTCGACGATTACACACCTTCTTAGCTACACCCACTCGATTTCCGATAAATTCAATCAATATATTTCAATGTTTAAAATAATACTCCAAGAGACCATGTCTAGCTCGTGTCACTGCCTGCCAGGGCCATCACGACGAAGGTGCGAGTTTCAACAAGCTCCAGAGATTGTTTATGGAAAAACACAGCACGTGCAGCTGTGTGACGTCATGAAAACTCGTTAAGTTCATACCAGCGCGCGAAGTCGTTTCCCCCCACCTACCAATACGTCGTGGTTAATTCCAAGAACTAATGACACGTAACTTTAGGTCACAGACGAACCAGCCAATGAAATACTCGGATTTCATATGTGACCAAATATGGAATATGTAGTTGTCAGTGATAATCCGCTGCCCATAACCCCCCCCCCCCCACTTCATGTAATACCGACCAATGACATTCGCTGTTTTCGAACTATTTTCCGCGTATCATTCCGCCTGCGTCGGGTATAATGAAGCTTTCAGGTTATCACAGGTCGTCTTTGGCTTTCATCAGTGATCGATCATTCTTCTTGCGACTACCTTCCAGTCTTCTGCTCGACTACATTTACTTAAAGGTATGTAACTTAGAAATGTAGTGTTTCGTGAAAATAAATTCTGCCATTTAATACATTTTACGCGTCTGCTCCACATGTTTCAATTCAGTCTGTTTTGAATAATATTTCGCGATATTATGTGTTATATCGAATATTATATCTCACTCTTTATGAGCAGGCAAATATTTTTACAATCACTATTTTAAATATTTGATGTGTTAATGTGTTTATACTCTCCATGCTCCACACCAACCACAGGTTTACACTAGACCACATGACACAGAACCGTGCTACAGTAAGTACGCTGCAGTGCGATAAGACACAAGTGTTCCGCTGCTGAGTTAACACAGAACAATGATGCAGGTCTCGGGCGGCGCGTCACACGTCCTTGACTGCCTCCTACACCGCACTCGCATTATCTGCAACCGCTACGTGCAAACAGCTGTCACCTCGTTAGCCACACGCTTCCGACAATATTCACGCACGTAAAAATGCTTAAGGGGACCGCCTTAAGCATACAACATTGCGGCTAGCCGTAATACGTCCTGTCACGCTAAACGTTCGTACTTCAAACAATTCTAAATAAAAATATTATAAATAAATTACCTCATGATGTAAATGCACTGCTAAGGGGTCACCTGAGCAGGCTCCATAACCACAAGCTTGCTTTATCCCGCCACACTCAACACTCTCACTCCATGTTATTTCGAATAAAATTATCATAATTATAATACCCTACCATGTAAGTGTGTTCTTAAATTAATATTAAGCTGTTTTGTGTGTGCAGAGTGATCAGTAAGTACGAGAACACGCATGATTCACTAGATACAAATTTTATCAATTATTTACTCAGACTCGTAGAAGCAAAAAATTATGTCGGCTATATAGATGACGGCCTTAACTTTTAGGCGTAAATATGTCTGTGTTTGTTATTCAGTTCTATAGTCACGTCGCAACCAACCACGACCGCTTGCTACTGCGGAGTGTGTAATGTTTGTTCACACACATACACAAACACGTCTCAAGACAAAATACCGATCTTGCTATACCGTATATTGGGGTAGCATAGTAATGATGCTCTTGATTTTCATGTTTTCTCCGCATTCTTCAGTCTATAAAGAAACATGTTCATATTTACAGATACATACACCAGAGATTTTACTTTTCGTCGAGCAGCCGTCCGTGTGTGATCCGTCAAGTTTCAGAGCCCTTGTTGAGCTGTGTATCTTCGTGGTGCTGCGACCTTACAGGTAATACATACAAGAAGTTCCCCATAGCTCAGAAGTATTCCCATAGCTCAGAAGTATTCCCCATAGCTCAGAAGTATTGTGTTCTTACACTGCAGTTTGAGGCCAGCACATGTTATATAATTTTCAATATTTTTAATTGATTAAAGTAAAAAACAAAATATAAGTTAGCCTAATTTAAACAATGCTCAGTGCAGCAAAATTTTCAGGAAATTAATGTTAAATATCCTTATACGTGACTTATACAATAACTAGTCTAGTACTTGCAACATTAGGTTTTCCAGGATGCTCATTTAATCGATTACAGCCTCAATTTCCTCATCACCAAAAACATTTTTACCACTAAGGCACATTTAATGATTGGTTGCAAACATTAAAACCAGGACTACAATACCACTACGGCATGCTGTATACGTAAAAAAAAAAAACTAAGGAAAGGTTAACATGTTTGTAATATGTTCAAAATGTTTTATTTTGACAGGTGTCTTCTTCGTTCTTCTCAGCGTCGAACTGCCACTGCGCATTCCGCTGAAGTTCAGGAGACTGCAAGCACTGCAATTGTTTTAACACCACAGTTCGTTTGTGGTGTCTGGTAAGTATAAATTCATGCATGTTGCTTACATTTTAAAATTTGCTAGGCATTTATATACGTACATAGGAGGATATTCACAACATTCAACCCAATATGTTGCTAATATTTTAATGCTAGGCATACATGCTGGTACAGAAAAACATAAAAAGGCGTATTTAACACATAGACTGTATAGCTGTACTCAAAGTAGTAGTATAAAATAATATGTTTCCATGCTAACCGGGGCATGTGGAACCACAAACAAAATCTCTACGCATGTAAATCATATTGATTCAAAATTAGGTTTGCGAATGTTATTCTTTTCGTCTAAGACATGACATATGGGGATGCATAAAATACTCGCAGCTATCCCCCCCCCCCTGGTAAGTCATATTTAAGGTGTAGTTAGTATGAGTTTAGGTTAGGATGGTGACAGTGAGCGCAAATTGTGTTCCATGCTGAATAGGGCATGTTGGTACTCTAACCACAAAACCGTAGCGACCTCCCCAATCACTTTAAGGCGTTGTTGGTTGATATTTAGGTTAGGATGCTAGCTATGGACGAAAACTTTTTCTCACCTGGGATGTACGGTATGGCTACTCAAAACACTAGTAGTTTTCTCATCAAGCATATAACACAAATAAATTATATTTATTTGCATTAGGGTGAAATCAGTCTAGTTATTCATGTTCTGTACATGACTATACTAACAAATACACTGTTGCGTGCCATGTACCTGGAGGCCGGTGGTCGGCGGCTGTTTCGTAACACTTTGTGGACTGGCACCTGACACACAGGCCAGGCGGCTACGTGATGGAAGTCACGCTGAAGCTACGTCATAGATACATGTCCCAACTGCGTCTTAACCCTACGAGGGCGGCCTATGCGACTCAAGTCATGTCCGAAACATGTTGTAATATCTATTTTTAGACCCCTGAAATGCAGGGAGTCCTCAACTGTTTTGACGAGTATATAAGCGCCTAATCGACAACTTTGGGTACAGTTCGCTATTGGTCGTGCTAGAAGAAGGTGCTATGTTTGTGGAGAGAGACTGGTGAAGACATCTTGGTGACGTCAGAGTCTACTGTGAGGCGGCAGGCGGCTACCTTCGGAGCAGTGTAGGGCGATACAAGAGGACTGCTGCGACGGGCTGACGAGTGAAGTGGAGGTGCGCGACGGGAGTCGAACCGAAGACCTCAAGAGTGAAGACAGCGGTGCACTCGGGGTGCTGCGCAGCACACGGCGATTCATCACCACTGCGGACTATTAAGGTTGTACACTGTCACTATTTGAGAGACTGTTCATTGTATATACGACTGAATTTTATTGATATGTAGTGTTTTATTAATTGATGGTGGACATTTTTGTGCTTTAATTGTCAAAGTTAATTAACAAGTCTGTGACACAGGAGTAACTGTGTGCATAACTAATTGTGTTGTGAAAGTTATAGTTGATTGCTGTTTTGTGTTTTTGTAAGCTTTGCGAGCTAGTAAATCAGTAACTTAATTCAACTCTTTTATTTATAATTATAAGACCTCTATCCCAAAAGAACTCACGGGAATTGCCCACATATTAAGTTTTTGCTCAAACTTATAACAATACTAATGCATATTACATCATCACCATGGCTGTCAATAGTGTACCTACCAATAGCTTCGCACCAACATCTGGTGAGTACACCTCCAGTCCTTCAGTGTGGTTTTTGCGACAGATTGTTTAATGATCGCAGAAATGGTCTATGTCACGAGCGAAACCGCTCTTTCAACCCATTTCGTGAGGTGCAGCACATATGCGATCGGTGCGGGACGATGGTTGCTCGTAAGGACAATCTGACTCAGCATATGAAAACTTGCACTTGGTAAACTAAGCAGTCGGCGACATCACGATGCAAGTACTGCAATGACACATTTGCCCGAAACAATTATGCGAGTCGTTACGAACGTAATTGCTGGGCGAACCTGGACTGCAAGCCTTTGGAATGCAACAAGTGCGATCGACAGTTCACAAGAGCAGATAACTTGCATGTACATGCAGCCAAATGTACTGGTCCAACTTAACCACCCACCAAACGCCAGCGTGTTGTGGCTTCTACAGCTGCATCCCAACCAGGACAATCTTCGGCCCCTGTAACTAGGATGCGAACATCTAATCGGCCAAGAACAGTTGCCGGAGCAGGAGTTCCCAGTGCTGCTGGATTTATTGAAGCTAAGAGCGCTTTCCGGAAAAACCTTAAGACACTGGTAGCAGTGAACACTACATTCGCATGTGAAGGCATCTGCGCATACTTAAATGATATTAAGCAAAATCTAACTAACCAAATTATAGAAGAAGTGAAGTCTAATGGAAACATCAAATTTAACATGATCTTTGAAAGAAATGTGCAATGGGAGTGCATGACTGGATTCAGTTTCTTGAAGTACTCCATTGCAAACTGAATGACTGTCAAAGAAAACTAAACAAATAAAAGCAAAACCAAAAAAATAAGCAGAGTATGCTTTAGTCAGCAGAGGGTGTGTGGCTCAATGTGCGAAATGGCGATGCATGGAGAACAACAAGTCCCTGCCTGAAACATTCGATCCATCACAGCCATCAGCATATCTGCAATACATCGATGTCAACAATTTATATGGAAAGCCATGTCTTCCAAAGTGCAATTTCCAGTTGTGCGATCCTGGCATAGACGTGATAATGGTGGCCGCTGATGCAGAAACTGGATACATTTTATAAGTATATGTAGAATATCCAACCTCCCTACATGAAAATCTCTGCCATTTTTACCTGTCAATCAGTGTCCCCCATATTCAAGAGAGAGAAAACTTTTAAGGACACTGGAAACCAGGACTCGGTATGTCGTACATTATGTCAACTTGAAGCAGGTTATGAGGCATAGCCTCGTTTTGAAGAAAGTGCACCGTGCCATGCAGTTCACACAGACACCCTGGTTGAAGCCCTACATAGACACAAACACTGAGAAATGTCGAGATGCTAGCAATGATTTTGAACGTGATTTCTTTAAGCTTTTAAATAATTCAACATTTGGAAAGCTTATGTAAAATAAGCGAAAAAGGCAGCGAATGGAGCTGATATGCGATGAGCTTCGCATTAAGAAAGTGACTGCGAAACTATCATTTAAAGACAGGACTATATATTCAGAGAATCTCGTGCTGGTGAAACTGGACAAAGAAAACATCATCTTTGATAAGCCAATCTATGCTGGTTTGCTGTACTGGACTTATCGAAAACCACAATGTATGAATACCATTATGATATTATGAAGAGAAAATACAGCAACAGCAATCTTCATCTCGCATATATAGATACAGATTTATCCATCTATGAAGTAATAACACCTGATTTCTACAAATACTTGGCCGACGATACTTTATTTATGAGCAATTTTGATACCAGCTGGTATCCCACATCCCACCCATGCTACTCATCCACCAACAAAAAAGTAGTTGGTAAATTCAAGGATGAGTGCAATGGGTTGGTGATGAGCGATTTCGTCGGTCTAAGAGCTAAAATGTATTCATATAAATGCGATGGCAAAGTAACAAAACGAGACAAGGGCATACAGAAGAGTGTTGTCAAGAAGAAACTGACTTTTGAACACTACATGACCGTCCTAGAGAAACAGTGCTTCATCAGAAGTAGGGTGTGTGGCAATAGATCACGTCATTGTTTACTTAAATATGATTGTTCCAATAAATTATCGTTAACATGGATGGACAACAAACTTATAATCCTATAGGACAGAATAAATATGGTTCTCTATGGCTACAAAGTATCATAGGTCTTGTTGGTAATAGCTGACTAATTTTTTGAAAATGTTTTCTGTATTGCCTCCCAGATTTTTAATGTAGTTTTATTCATATAATGTTTTTGGTCTTGTGTTTTGTCTACATCCAATCTTGCATTTATTTCATGTACATAATCATCTGTTGTATACACCCTCAAATGTTGAGAAATTATTTTCCAGCTGTATCATCAGTCTTCTTAAGCGGAACTAACTCACTCCCTGTCGCTCCCTATGGGGAAAATAAGGAATGCTCGCAGTCGCAGGGCCTACAATGCACCGGTACACTCATCGTGCTGGGTTGGAGAGGCAGTCCTCTCAGCGCTCAAGAGCGATTCAAAAATACAAAAACAGGGCTAAAAAAATTATGTTGGTATACAATGTATGTATGCAATGTACTTAATTTTTTTTAAACAAATGACAGATACGATGTTATCAAGAATTTTATTTCCGTGTTTTAGCTACCTCTCTCTCTCCATATATTTGTATGGGGAAATAATACTATGTTATACTCAAAGCACTTGGTTACCCCTTTGCATTTTAACCATGCATATACTGACATTGAATCAAACAGTAGGTGAGTATCGGGGTGAATAGTAATTAGATGAATAATTATCATGACGAATATAATTATGTTTGTAATGTGTATGCTTCTAACAAAGCTACATGGAGGATCCAAACAGTACAGTAAAATGGTTATGTCTTATTTTTAGGTTTGAAATTGAGGTCTAAAAAATTGAGATCTAGAAGTGAGGTCTAATATTAAGGTCTAATATTGAGGTCTAAACAAGAGGTCTAAAATTGAGGTCTAAAACTGAGCTGAAAGTGATTGAGCACCTCACTGAACTATAAGAACACATGTATACACATTAAAGGATAACATATAGCAGCCTCAAATGATACCTGAAATGGTAGTATCCATGAGTATGGTATAATATTAATAGTGACCTGAAATCAACAACGCGCAAATATGTTCGAAACTCTACTCTAAAGAATATACAAAAATAAACCAGTAAACCATAATATCCAGTGTGAAATACAGTTATTAAATATTTTACAGTCAAGGAAATAGATATGGTCAATGATTCTGGAACACTTTCCACCTGGCCCAAAACTACTTACCATTGCATTCACAATGGTTTCATAGTATTTGCAGTAGTATGTTTCTAACAATTTCACAGTTGCACTAGCAAATACCAGTGGAATACATGTAGAAATTTAGCTCAAGAACACGCGCTACGTGAAGAAAAAAATTAGAAGGGCTTTCGGAATTGCTTGGTTAGCAACATTAAGAGTTAGTGGACCTGGCGCGTGAGACGTGCTGTAACGTGGTACGTATAGTCGTTTTTCAGGTAGTTACTAAAATGTTTCTAATGCGTTTACCAACGAAAAGAAAACACACTTCAAATAAAGTCCCTATGATTTAAAAAATGCAGTCCGATACTTAAAAACACGATTATCAAGCTCCTCTAAAGTGCTAAAAAATGACTTTTTCACGTTGCTGTAGCTGAGAAAATATCAACCGTAATCGTAAAACAAAATCATAGAAACCTGCATTCGACTTTACCATATACTTTCCATCGCTTGAAGTCCCGTTGGAAAACAGTTACTACGTAAACACTGCACGCTAGTGTAGTACTCCGCGCCCAGAGGCGATGAGATGTTAGACGCACGGGTTACATTCGACTTATCGCCTTCCCCGTTTCCGTGCCTCAAACGTAAAAAAAAAAAAAAAACTACGGTCGACTAACTCTTAAGGCCATAGTGCTGAAGTCTGAGTGAGTTGACTTAGTGGTAAAATAAGGACTGAAATTAGGAAATACGCGGGTTTAATTCTCGGCCCGACTATCTTGATTTCAGCTTACCAAGATTTCACTGTAATTTCACCAAGCTTAATGCAGCCAATAACCGACTCCTCCTCCCACGTTCTGTTTGTCTTAGTCCTTGATTACGATTTTAATTACCACAATATCGACGAGACTCCTTATCTTCTCGGAGAACATCAACACATATAGACCGACATCTAGTTTAATCACTCAGAGAACCGAATACTGAATACTGGTAATAAACTGGAAGTAATATAACGATAGAGTGAATATATTGGAGCTGGTCGGTTCAACCCGGGTCAGTTCTTGACTGGGAGCCACTTGATTCTGCTGGCAATGGCATAAGTACAGATTACTATACTTTCAGGTGGGGGTATCTAGTCTTCCATATTTGAGGTTGTGACAGCAATGTTAGAGTCAAGGGTAGAGTTGTGGTTTTAGGATCTACTGTTTATAATAATAATATCGAGAAGTTATGCTCTCGTGACTTTTTTGCCGCATGTTAACTTTACTGTTACTCAGGTTACTGCTGGCACACATTAAGCTGAAATTTTGTCCTACCACCCAACCATCGTGAGTTTTTATACACACTTAGCAATGACATTATATTAACTTTCTTAAAATCGTATTAGGGGAAGCAGAGTGTATTTAATACCCTGAAAACTCCTTACTTAAAAATAAAGCCAAGGTTCACGAGGCTTGAGTTAAGTTATGAATAATTTTAACATCGTTACAGTGTATTTTTTTCTGCAGTGATATGTGCTAAAATAACAAAAGGAGCTGAAATAATATGCTTACACCGCACCGTTTGTAAGAGGTCCATTTCGATTACGACTAACCTGAAAAAAAAAAAAAGATGTGTATATGCGCCTAGTCAAATAACACGCCGAAATATTATATATATGCACATTTGTAGACGCACCCCTTCGTCCACAAACGACACGCCGAGTCGCTCGGCGAATGTGTAGAGGCGCCATAACAAGAGAAAAGTTGACGGTAAGCAATGGCACGACGATGGTGTACATAGGCTGTTACCACATCGGAAAGATAACACTGCAGCGGTCGATGGTTAATGCGGTGACTAGGCACATTTTGTTATCACTATGCTGCGGAAGGAAGCAAGCAGCAGGCGGTGGCCAAAGGTACGGCGCTGTCATCAGCATCACTTCTTTCTTTCCCACATACAGGCGTCACGGTTGACAAATGCACTTACATCTGAGAACATGCTAAGTTCAAAATACCTCCCCTTTATGGCCTCGCTTGTTTACACTTACATGCCATGTGTCGGTCTGCTCCACAATCAAAGGCACGAGCCCAATAACAATATGATTGTAATGCAACTAAAAACATATTGTCATTTTGTTTTCCGCACAATGTGACGTTAAAAAAACCGCCGGGATTCCCGAATTTCAAGCTAAATCACATTTCCGAAGTTGCCCATTTATATTACTATACGTCAAAAAGAAACTGGTCTTTAAATCTGCTTCTATGAACTTCACTTTGAATGAGAGTGAGAGATTTTGGTCAGCGCTTAACATTGAGGTGTTCAGCGCTGGTGGGGGTGACATGTAAGTATGGAGCAGCGCCGGAATGAATGGGCGGAGGAAACGGGAGATCCCCGAGAAAACCCACCGACCAGCGGCATCGTCCTGCACGATTCCCACATTCGAAAATTCAGGTACCGATCCCGCCGGGAATCGAACCCGGATCGCCTTGGTGGGAGGCGAGAGGTCTGACCTCTCAGCTACCTCGGCCCTCTTCACTTTGAAAATAGTTTGAAATTATTCCTCAAAAACATCACGGGGGGGAGGGGGCTTAACTTTAGTTGTTATACATCAAAATTACGCTTCTACAGTACAAACCACGACTTACTAACGTTTTATTAATGCAATAAGATTGTTCAACATAATAATATAAAATTATTTAAATAGTTATTTTAGTATACCTCGTTTTAAAAGAGACTAAAAAGTATACAATACTATCTCCTATGAAAATACGTATACTTTTTAAAACGAAACACGCGAGGCACATGAAATATATACCTGAAGCATGAATAGCTAACAAAAGTCGTTAACAGTTTTATTACACTACAAGTGATATGAACTGTTGTGTAAGTTTTCTCGACAACAGCTACTCTTTACACTCATTACTTTCGCCACTATAACGGCAGTACAAAGTTGATACTAGCGACACTAGCGGCAGAAATTGTCCCTTGCCAAAGTAATAACACAGAGCATCATAACCTGTAATAGAATTAACCCGACCTAGGTCAAGGTGGGTTCCACTAATCAACAAGAGTGTCAGTGAGAGTGTCAGGAGCTAGTGTAGCATGAATGCCACGGACAAGATGTGTGCTGAATGAAACCCGCCGCGCGAGTCACTGTGAAGCAACTTGCCAAGCCCTCGCAACTCTGCTTACTTTCTCTTCCCTTGGCCCGCACAGCCAGTGCAATATCGCCGCGCCACTACGCCGCCTGCGCGCGTCCTGCTCACTGCTGTCCCTCAGCTCTTACGTTCCGAGAAACTATCACACTATTCTCCGTTCACTCTAATCTGAGTTTTGAAGTAAAATAATATCATATCATTTCACTTCCCTAGAAATCTAATTTACTCAATGTGTGCAGCGCGCCGACGTAGGTACTATTTCCAGCCGACAAAATTGCGTACAGTTAGTATCATAGAAAACAACAATGCGCTATCTATTAAAACAATATTGCTATACTATCGACATACGAAAACAAAAATTCCATAAAAACTTGAAAATTTTTTTTTCCTCATGTGCAATTAACGTATATTTCAAAATTCAATTGTAATTATCAAGCCATGACTAACGATCGTATTCAAATATTCTGGAAATTTGGTACTATATGCAAAAAAAAATCGTTAACAAACGAGTGAACAAACTTACTGTAAAGTCCTCTTAGATTATTTTGTACTTCCGTTTGGAAAAATCACATTTGGTAAATCGCCAAACAATACGTCAATATCACGTCACATATTCGTTTCGTTTTATGAACAATGTAATGCGATATTTTTGTGTCTTATAACATCACTGCAGTTTTTCTAATAATGAAGACATATATCCACGTTTCGAAAACCATGCAACACATTTTCACTATTCACGTCCAACGTCACATAACCTAATCCGCAAGTATATGGACCATATAAACATTACCGACGCAAGGACAGAACGAAATAGAGCAAGGAATTTTGGTGCGAACGAACTGGAACAAAAAAAAAAAAAAAAAAAAAAAAAAAAAAAAAAAAAAAAAAAAAAAAAAAAAAAAAAAAAAAAAAAAAAAAAAAAAAAAAAAAAAAAAAAAAAAAAAAAAAAAAAAAAAAAAAAAAAAAAAAAAAAAAAAAAAAAAAAAAAAAAAAAAAAAAAAAAGTAGCCACAACACTGACGTGTTAAAGTTCAAAAATACTTTGAGAAAATAAAATGTTAGATTTGCTTCTGATATTATTTCCGACTTATATTTACACTGGAAATTATTACTGAACTAAATTTTTTATGTATTCAGAGTATCGTACATCTCTAAATACTGGCAAATGTACCAAGAAACTCGTACGTTTACAGCGCGTCTGTCGTTAAATAACTCATGAATATTCTGCACAGACGTTTCGTCCGCTAACCATAATTATAGTATTAACCATATAGTGTTGTAAATTGTGTTCGCAACATCTGTTAACATTATTTATTTAATAAAACTTTCTCATTAGCTGATGGAGTGGTAAATTCTTGTGCACACGACACATAAAAGATATTTTTTTCTTAAGCAAGATCACAGTGCACGGTGGTCGGCAGCCAATGAACATGTTTAGATATAATTTGCTTTGTTTATTCTTAAATTCGGGTAAGAGTGAACGGAGAATACTTGGTTCAACGCAGGATCCGCGCGACGGAAGATGGGTTTCGTGGGCCACATTCTATGTAAAATTTCGGGCCAGAATGCCAAACAACTTTCAAAACGAGTTCACACATATCTGCATTTCATCGTTCTTTCTTGCTTAAGAATATAGTTAATAGCCCTGGTAGGCAGTAAAGAGCCATTATAATATTAAATAATCATGACGTTTATTTCAACTTCGCAAAAGCAATACCACCAAAAATAATTGTATTCGTTTTGAAAACATTCCATATTGATTGAATCCATTTTACAAATTGCATATAAACAGTTCGTAAATTTACGGCAGTGTTTTTTTTTTTTTTTTTTTTTTTTTTTTTTTTTTTTTTTTTTTTTTTTTTTTTTTTTTTTTTTTTTTTTTTTTTTTTTTTTTTTTTTTTTTTTTTTTTTTTTTTTTTTTTTTTTTTTTTTTTTTTAGAACGACCAATAAGATAGTCAATCCCACGCAACTGGCAACTGGCATCGTCTTGCTCCAAAAAGATAGGGCATATTCAATCTTCTGATTTCGCGCACCATGCACCTTACGAAAGAATTCATTGCGAAAGTTTGGCGTCTGGCAGAGTTTCGCATTCATTACGCATTGTGTAAAACCTACTTAACAGCTATATAATTTAGTATGCAACCACAAACAACTAGGTTTGATTTCAAAGTGTCGAGCTCTAAACAGCAATCAAATATGGATGTCTAGCTAATGTTTTGGAATAGTTAATTCAATCAGCATTGAAATAACTTCCGTTGGTTAATTCAATCAAGACATAATTAACAATATGGTTAGCAAAAACTTTCACTACCGTAAATTGTGTATACTTAGCAAAAGCATGGGTAACTTAGAACTGCTTAAAATATTTGTTTCTATGCTGGTTGGTGAAAGATAAGTAATCATTACCGTAGTATATCAAATTTAAAAATAACCAGCCAAGATCCGGATTTCCTACACCTAAGTCCCACAACTGAATATTATTTTGCCATGCAAAGTTACCTATGGACAGTAAGTTTAAATATTCTAACAAAATTGTAATCGCTGTCAAAGTAGGCGGGTTATTAAGAGATGGCAATCTTGACCACTCACCAATGTTACAATGCAACTCTACGCACACCCGGGAACGTAGACTGATTCGTACATGGGGCTAATATGAATGTTGGACTAATGTGAGAAAAAAGCAATTACTTTAGTAATGAAAAATCCAAAATTAGACACTGTGTTAGTAAGCGATTTGGAAACTGATTTACGATCAACTGATATTAAACTTACTACGCAAGTACAAAGAAAACAATTCGGGGTATCTCTGGAAAAATAGAAAATATATAATTTTAAGAATCTCGTCACGAAAACTGACACGTAACCAAGATAAAATTTAAATTTGACAAAGTTTTAACCTGATATCTTCACATTTACATATTTAACTAAACAATGAAGAAAACTTACCCAAAAACGTGAGAAACAGGTCTCGAGATGATTGGGATTTACAAACACAAATTATTTTTTAAATGCCGAAGTACTTTTTATGTTAAAATTAAAAAGAATATGCATAGACCATAACAGAAGTGAAGACGCCTAATTTCTCTGCATTGCAGGAAAACGGGTGATATTTTTACTAGATAAAAGCATTTCGTAAACACGCATGGGTGTTGAAAGTAAAAAAACTGAGACAGCTACTCTGGATAAATTTTGCAATCCAAACCGTTAAAATGTATTCTTTTAATAGTCAGCTTTAACACGCCCGTTCGAAAATAGTTTCTAATCCAATTGTGACTGCACACAGAAACTTCTACCAAGAACCGAGACAGCGGTCCATGATTATAATTAGACACATTTTTATACGCAACAATAAACTGAATTACCTTAATTTTGTCTGTGTAACTAAATATGCCAGTATTTCTTCACAACGCGGAGAAGCTTCTACATAATTTAAAGAAACTAAACAAACCAATTAAGGAATATCGTGCTATTGACATTACTTCTAAGGTAACAGAATTGTATATTAACATTACAAACCTGCGTGTCACACCGCCTAGTTAGTAGAAGAAATAGAGTTTGTACTTGGGTATACCAGTGATGCAACATCATCTTGTTATTCGAGGATACTTACTGTAAATTGATTTTTGCGCTCCTTTTACACAAATGCAAAAAAAAAAAAAAATCCAGGCGCTATAAAACAAGCCAAAAATGTGTCTGTTATGCTTAAAACAATTTAATAAATGGCGGAATTTCGTAAAACTTAAATGTCCCCTACATTTTCATCATTCAAGCGACTATTTGCGAGCTCACAGAAAAGAGTACCAAGGCTCGACTTCAGTCGCCATATTGAATTTTATTTTTTTAACTTTTTTTTTTAATTCTGAGAAGAAAAATGTTAAATCGGCGACTATACCGCAAACTCTATTTACTTTGCACTACAATACAAGCACGGCAATTGAGCTAGTAATGTATAGTTTGTCGCAATGAGTAGGACAAATTATGAATACAAAAAAAATTTCCACGCAGACTGCGGCGTAATTACCTAAATCGCAATGTTCGTACTGTAGCACAAGGTAAACATAATTTGCTTGCCTACCTTAAGGCAGCCGCTTGGTGAAGGACAGGTTTTGTGTGTAAGAGAAGAAAATCGACGAGAAGCTACGAGCGACGCCTGCCGGCACTATAGTCATATCGCCTCTGCACCCGAAGTACCCAAAGCCGTAAACGCGTGCACAGTTTTCCCTCCGTAACGTTATTACCGCTTTTATTGAAAGCGTCACTGTAGCCAAGTTTAATGAAGTCGTGGACCTCAATTTTGAACGAAACAATCGTTAGAAGAAAAACTATTTTAGCTAAGTTCGAGGCTTTAAAATAATACTGCCAACATAAGTGTCTTAAAAAAAATAATTTTCTCAAAAAGTCTGAAGTGTGCTTTCTTTTTGTATGTAAGCGTTGTGGACGCACGTTTTCTGGTCTCTTAAAATGCGTCGCAGTGTGTTCGTAAACAGGTTTTTTGTACGAAAGTATTCCACGTGTGCCCATCGTGCCAACATACGAAAAGAAAACGAACTTCAGACAAGGTCGGAACTTCATTAAGACGCCACACTCACCAAAAACACTATTTCTAAGCCCTCCAACATGGCTAAAAATGGCCTTTTCAGACTTCCGTACTTCTAAATGTACTAACCGTATGTATGTGAAACTCAGGTTGCGATCTGCACTGAACTTAGTTGCAGACTTTCCACAGATAAAATTATATGGTCACCGCTTAGTGTCCCATAGTAAAAACCGTTCGGCGGGAACCTTGCGCGCTAGTTCAGCGCTTGGCTCGTTGAGGCGACGCAGCATTTGATGCACGCTTTAAGGGCGACCTTACTGCTCCGTCACTTTGAAGCCTCTCACGCGCGGGTATGCGCCGCCCTTAGAATTAAATAAATACGCCTCCAATTGAAGTAACAAATCGGGTAAACTGCGGAGTAATAGGACACTTTTTATGAAAATATTTTTGCTGTTTATATTTTTACTTCAGAATGAGGCCTTGCACTATGATGAATTAACTATAACTGTACGGCATATATTAAAATATCCACATGCATATTAAAATGACATGTTTCCATGGTATTAACACTTATTTTTAGCAGAATAGCAATTCTCCCATTCCTCCCTAATACATGGGAGGAATGGGACAAGGAGAGGGAGGACTGGGACAGTCTTAAATATGCATTAAACATAACTTGATTCATATGATTGCTACTTAAATACATAATTAAAAAGTATGTGAATCAGTCTCGGACAAGGTAGTCCTGACAAGGTTAGTTACCATGTAAATGTTAAGGGACTATAATTCGTTTAATTTATTATTAGCTTATTAGGAATTTTTCTTATTGTAGTTTTTATTTTTACTTACAAACAAACTTAGTGCAAAATAATTCTCTAGTTTAACAACACCTCGGAACATCACATTCTAGTTTGACAGCATTACAGAACAGAACACTAGGCCTATAGTTTAACAGCATGGATCACAGAACATCACACTCTAGTTTAATATAATTTTACAGCATTTTACTCTAGTGTTAACTGCATTACAAAATAATTTGCTCTAGTTCAATAGCAATGCTTAAAAGATTCGCTCACATTACAAAACATACTTTGTCAAATTCATCTTGAATGTAAACAAATACTTCATTCGCTCTGCACCACCATAAGCAACTGGATCTAGTTATTTAAAAATTATTTTAGCTATAGGATGAAAAACTTCCAACAGCCCTTCTTACGCAGGAATAGTTCATTACATTCCATATCCTCCACTTTACCCACGTAGTACAGAACAGACTTCTTGGCACTTACAAAACCGAACTAATACAAATCACCTGGTTTGATTTTCGTGTTCTCTAACTCCCAATCAATTTCCTCAAACGCTATATCACTTTAACTAGAACTGGTCAAAAACATGCAATCATCACTATCTGCAAGTTCCGTTACGATATCTTCGGAGGAAGTTTCAGAATCTGGTTCGAGTTTCTTCTTTTTTGCTGAACTTCGAATAGACTTATCCTTTATTGCTGCTGTTTTGTTCTTTAATCTGTAATCTTTTCAGCTTAAATTTTGCACCATCCCTGGTGCTGGTGCGGCGTCGGTGGCGCGCGGTGTGCTTTATGTGAACTATCGTCGGGCTCGAATCGCAAACTCCTTGCCTTTGTAGTTGTCTTGTGTTCTCTATGTCCCCTCCCTCTCCTTCCTTTCTGCGCGTGCGTAGTAGCTTCGGGTTCTGGCCAAATCCCTGCTGGTATCGCTCGTGAGAGCTTTTTTACTTACTCTTCTTCTGGATTTTAGCCTGTTCAAATGTAAGTGTATCTGGTCTGATTGTGTAGTGCTTTTTGAGATTACGTTCCCCATGACGGCACGACGGCTGCCGTCATGTGTTAGGTGTTTTATTTAACTTCTACTTTTGTAAAATTTTGAAATTGATATTTTTAGGCCGCCGTCTTTTGAAAATTCATTTTCGGGTTAAATTTCTTATTAGTCATGTTTGTGGTAAAGGATCGTAATACTAAATCTTGATATTTGCTTGGTTGAAATTGATATTTTTTGACACGTTTGGTCTAGTCAATTTTTTGGGGTCTATTTGACCATGTATTTTCCGGCGGGTTGCTTTTTTGCTGTACGCCTTGGCATCATTGTTTTGTAACTTGTATCACGATTACGAGCACGTACACATATTTTACGGCTTGCTAGTTTTCTTTGAATAAGAATTTGCGCATGGCTAATATTATTTATAACACACTTTGTTGTGGTCGCAGCATAATCATGGTGCTGTTTCTCCGGTTGTGATTCAAAGTACTATAATATTAGGGATTTTTTGATATTAAAGAATTTCAAGCCCCTTTTGACTTAGCTGTTTTGACGTGTACTTGGTTATAATGCTGCTGAATGTAGAGCATTGTAAGGAATAGGTTAATCTGTAAACGGTAAATTTGTTGGAAAACCGTTTGAATTGGGTACAGTCTGTTATTACATATTATGAAGGTGTTAATATGTATGCATAAATTGAGAGAAATCGTCCATGTCGAAATGAGACGTGGAAATAACAGTTGTTTGGTATGAATTCCCTGATGAATTTGGCAAATAATCAATTGCGCGTTATTTTGAACGCAATTTTTTACAGGTGTTATTCAAGAAAGTTGATTAACTGTGGAATGATTGTAATCCAATTTGTTTATTGAAACATTGAGATTATTGTGTTGTATTCCAATTAACGTATGGATTTCCAAATATTGAAATTAATATTTTACTGGAGTGAAAAATTCGTATATGAATATAATTAATTAAAACGCCTATATTGGGTTATTGTGAATCAGTATTTTGGTCAGCTCGTTAAGCATTCTAAACATTAATATTGTAATTTATTAACGATTGTGAGAACTTTTAAATATTCAATAAATTATTTAGTGAATGAATTATGTAATACCTTCTTTGACAATATTCAACTATTATTATGTCTGTTATGTATCAAAATGTAATCTATACCCATTAATTAGTGGGATAGGTCACAATTTTTTGGTGTGCTAGTTAAGATTCTGGATTTCCCTTTTTTCTCCCTAGTTTGCTTAATTTTCGTGGTTTAGCTTTGGGGAATTGCAATATATCCTCAAAAGATAAATTGTTTTTTGTAGTAGTTGGTTGTGTTGTACTGGATAGTTGGTAAGGACACTGCTTATTCAGGAGTTGAATGCGCTCTGGAAGTACTCTGCAGAGAAACGGTACCTTATGTAATGAATTCTTTGCCAGAGATGTGAGTTTCTTCAAGAGGTGAAGGTGCTATTGTAGTACTCTGAAAAGAAACATAATTTGGTGTAGTGGATTTCATGCCCAAAATGTTGGTTTCTTCAGGAGTTGAAAATGCCCCTGAAGTGCTCTGAAGAGTCACATCATATGACATATCAGATTTATTGCTAGTGACAGTTTCAACTTGCATAGGACTATCTGCTATAGACGACATCAAATACTCTTCTTCTGTAAAGGGTTCACTCTTAAAAGGAGTTATGTTGGTCTTTTTAAAGGCTGGCATTATATTTTTCTGTGTTACTGCCAAGGGATATGCCTGTCCTACAGGTTCGTTTATACTGTAAATAAAAATGGTTTTGCCTGGGTGATTAAGTACCTAATCATTACACACACTGTTATACTGAGATTTTAATGGAGAAAAAAAAACAGATACATCGAGAGGTTGCAAACTGTGACTACAATGTGGAGGAAATGTCAGCAAGACGATACCATTTTCTTTAACTTGGTTTATTACATCAATGCTAACATGGCTCTCGTGGTTGTCTAAAATAAGCAGGATGGGACTGACCATGGAACACTTTGTGTGCTTTACAGTATGTTCTAAGCACAGCACAATAAATCACTGGATATCCACCCACTCATATATGGCAATACCAGGATCCAAGGAGGTGCTCCATTCAGAAATAAATTATACCTTACTCTAGGATAAACACACACAGGTGGTATAGTGTTACCAATACCATTCACAGTAACAAGAACTGTTACAGTTTCTCCACATTCTGTAGATGTCACCTGACCTACCTGTTTTTCACCTCGTGCTACAACATCACAGGGAGGAGTGTTAACAGTAGTGAATCCTGTTTCATACAGTTGTATATGCAGTCTGTAGTCAGTTTGTATCGTTCCATAACAACTGTTAAATTATTCATAAATGCATCTACAATAATTTTGTTGAAGCTTGTTGCTCTGCCTAAGTTTGTTGCTCTGCCTAAGCTTGTTGCTTCTGGTGCCCGTAGAGACAATTCACGATTTCTTGCCATGAAACCCTTGAATTAGTCGTAACTAGCTGTTTTACTTTCTTCCCATGATTTGGGGCAGTTGTTATTAACAGCAACGGCATATTGATAGGCCAACTTCCTTACCTGGGCTGTTGTAAGTCCGTAATGCATCTTACTTGCTGCTAACAAATAGTCTCGTAACATAACCTCTTCCTCACCGGAAAAAATCATGCCACATGTCAGATTTGTCTGGCATTCCATTGAATCCTTGTTAGTAGTCTTAGTGTATCTTCCGACATGCCTTGCCAATGCAAACTCTGATCTGTCCATATAGTCCAGTCATTATAGTAAGTTCACTTCGGAATTCGAGATACCCAGCTGTAAGTCTGTAAATACTTGTATATTGACAACCTAAAAGGTGTCTCAAAACCTATACATGGTAGGGTGTACGCAACTATTAAATTTCAAGGTCAAAGGTCACAAAAATAGTTTTTTTTTTTTTTCGCTTTTTTTGTAAATATCTCATTTCCTGTGGGTTCTATTTGTATTTATTATCACTATTGTAGAATACAAAATTCTCTACAAATTTTGTTCAAAAAATTTTTTTATGTGGTGAACCGTTTTCGAGATAGAGGGCGGAGAGAACGCGGTCACAGGATCACTTCAGGTCAACAGGTGCCTCCGGTCGAAAATGCGCCATACATAGTTGATGAACTATCAATAAATCAATGATTATAAATATTTGTAAATTTTTATTAACTATTATATTATATTTTATCATTTTTTTCCTAACCTATCCACTTTTTATTCAGTATTAATTTATTTAACAACACTTACCTGCCCATGTAATTGCAGAATTGTTAATGAAAATATAGGCATTATATTTGAATTTTAACCTAATTAATATTATTAACTTCTTACATGATGAAAAAATAAATAAATAAATTATGAATTAATCTTTTTATTTAAAAATACCATTCAATACATTTATTTTTATTAAAAGTAAAAAAATGGAATAAAGGGTACAAAAACTACAATTTACAATTTTAATCATCTTCTTCCTATTCATCGTCTTCCGGCTGCTGGTAAATTTCAAACTTGTCTTCATTATCGTCTTCAACGACATTTGTCTCAAGTTCTTCCATGATTTCGGGGTCAAAGGTTCCATCTTCGTTAATGTCGCTCTGATATGGTAGAGCATTGAGACAAGTTTGCCCATTACATTGGCCACAAGCTAAAGAGCATTGCAAGCCCGATTTCCTGCATCCGCATCGCGAACCACAACCACTCTTGCAGTTGCAGAAAATTGTATTTAGCAAATCTTCTGGAGCAGGTGGTGAAAATTGTCATGATAGGCTCCAGAAAATCGTTTCGCATTGCCCAACCCCATACCTGGGGTTCCAAATCATGCCCTAACCAAGTTTGAACTTGATAATATACAAGTTTGAAATGTTGATGAGCAGCTGCACTTGTTGGTGGAATATTTGAAAGCTGCACAGGTTTATTAAGTTTTGTAGACTTGACGTGATGCATATAACGAAGATGATCGAGATTTTTCACAGATTTCGGAGCATTATAGACTACTGGCTATAAATAGAAAGGTCCGTAGTGTAAAATAGGGGCCCGTATAATTCCCAGGTATAATTTTTGACGTAGTGGAAGGATTTTAAAATTTACAGATTTTAAAGAAGATGCACTTTATTATTTTCTATTTAAAATGTCATTAGTGTAAATGGGAATATAATTATATTACGATTTAAGTTTTTCCCTTCATTATTTTTTAATTTTAGGAAACAGTTATCAGTATTATTTAATAGATATAGATTTAATGCATGAAGAAAATGATAAAATATAATATAATAGTTAATAAAAATTTACAAATATTTATAATCATTGATTTATCGATAGTTCATCAACTATATATGGCGCGTTTTCGACCGGAGGCACCGGTTGACCTGAAGTGATCCTGTGACCGCGCGCTCTCCGCCCTCTATCACGAAAACGGTTCACCGTATAAAAAATTCTTTTAAACAAAATTTGTAGAGAATTTTGTATTCTACAATATTGATAATAAATACAAATAGCAAAAAACCCATATAAAATGAGATATTTACAAAAAAAGCGCAAAAAACCGATTTTTGTGACCTTTGACCTTGAAATTTAATAGTTGCGTACACCCCACCATACGTAGGTTTTGAGACAACTTTTAGGGTGTCAATATACAAGTATTTACAGACTTACAGCTGGGTATCTCGAATTCCGAGATTCTTACCTAATTTAAGCTTAAATGACTGGACTAATTAATAGCTTTTGCGACCTCTCTCACACTTTTCCCCTCTTCACTCACCATTTTGACAGCATTAAGCATGTGTTAAGATATTTTTCCTTCTCAGGATGCCTTCTCTTCCAGTTACGGGGAATATTATAAAACTGAGAAAAATATTTCCTGTGTTCAGTTAAAAATGCATTGACACACAAAACCATTTGCAACGGGAAGGAGTAGAACGGTGTCCCCCACTCCTCCTAAATATACGTGTCTAAACTTCCTACATTCTTGCCATTTTGTTTTACAAAAATTAAT
Source organism: Medauroidea extradentata (assembly GCA_003012365.1). NCBI lineage: Eukaryota > Metazoa > Arthropoda > Insecta > Phasmatodea > Phasmatidae > Medauroidea > Medauroidea extradentata. Next base: position 27,089 of record PNEQ01102916.1, read on the forward strand.
AATATCAAGATGTTTAAGTGAATAACGATGCAATAAAATTATACTGTATATAACATAAATTCAAATGATAAATTGATTTAGGCTCTTATTTAACTAACTACGGAGTAAAATTCATATGAAGAAAATGCAGTTTACTTACTTTTAACACTAAAATATCCTACATTTTTTCAATGCCACACTTCTACTTCTGTCAACATTAAGTAGGCATTTTAACTGGAAGTGAGGCTGATGCTCCTGTTACCTGTGGCAAAAGCATAAACTACAAACATAAAAAAATGGAGGAAAAGTAAACATGTTCCACTCTTCCCCATGTCCTATTCCTCCCTAGTCACCTCTACAGTATTTCTCATAACTTAAATGAAAATTTGACAGTTTTGAGGGCACTACTTCATAAATGTTGTAGATCTCTTATGCTATGTCGGTTGACATTTTTAGTTCTAAAATGAATATGAGATATTCATATCACCATCTGTACTCTAATTTATAGTTCTACCGTGTCCTCAGTTCTGCTGTGTGCGTTTAGCGACTGTGCCCCGAGATCGCAAATCCACTGAAGACGGTCACTGGAATTATATAATATCCTTTTCAGACTTCTGCCAGCACAGCTAGAATCTTCTTAAGGAGTTTCTGTGGGTCGGTAGCGATAATTTGCGGCAACCTTGAGTGTGGCATGCAGGTCTTGATCACACACGCGGCAAGGCCAAAAACGCCTCCAGCTGAGCGAAGTGGAAGTCAACTTGCTCACGTGAGAGTATCCATTACTCCGGTCCGAAGCAACCACATAATGACGCTACGTTGTCCGATACACGCTATGCTAATGTAGCCTGGAGCTACATTTAAATGATAAAATCCTATCACCTATTATAACCTCTATGGGGCGTTCTTTCACCTTAGGACCACGCTGTTCCTCAACGAAACGCAAGCATAAGGGCGGATACACAACTACACTTAACGAACGTATGAACACACGCACGTACGTTAAGTATTAGAAATTGGATTCACAAAAATATTTAATCTAAACATGCGCAAGTTTATGTCATAATAAAATGTCGGTAATGGATGATCGTACTATTTTTTATTTTTCGAAGCGAATTAAATAAGTCATGACGACGAGATAAATAGTTTCCTAATATAAATTAATATTTAATTGAGTCTTACGTTTGCACATGCTGCATTCACAACTGCCACTTAGCGTGCGTACGAAGTAGAAAGTTGATGAACTGTATAACGTACATACGCACGCTCGAAGTTTCTACTTTCACACGCGCGTACGCTACGTGGTGGTTGTGATTCCGCTTAAGGTCATGAATGTGTGCAGTTTTTATACCCGCGTTTTTGGTTCCTTGAGTAACCACGCTTCATAACCGACACCATCAACAACACGCACTATCGTACGTTATTACCACCACTGCTCCGAATTCCTAATCGTATTCTAGGCTTGTTCGCCACTTTCCATCGTCTAATGCCCCAGTTTCGAAAAGGGAACATTCTGCTACCGGGCTGATGCTTCCAAATTTGCTTGCTACTTGAGGTAATACAAATATCTGTACGCCTTAGAATACTTCGATTTAAAAACTTGTACGATATGTTAAAAATCAAACATAAAGACCGTTTTATACGCAGCATGTTTTGCTGCTTAAATCTTGCAATGAATGCCGAAATCAAATACTTCATACATCCGCTGTCTAGCAAGATGTCGCTATTAGACTGATCCGCCTCCAACGAAATACAGAAACAAAAACATTCAGAAAAATGTACTAATACAAATCACGAAATTTATTTAAGACGTACATTAAATGGAATTTCATGAGTATTAACTGCAACACTAACCTAAATTGCAGAGATTGGTCTCTCTCTCTCTCTCTGTATGTATGTATATATATATATATATATATATATATATATATATATATATATATATATAAAATTTGTTGAATACGTCCGCTATGAACACTGGTGTTACTAGCTAAGAAACTAATGCTCATGAGTGCACCCCCAAAATACTAAACTCTATACAAATAAATACAAAATACACCATTATCCGATATATGAATGACGAAACGCAAACGCACTTCATTACTAGCATTATAAAACTATAGGATATTTTAATAAGTATGTTCAAATCGTATTTTAAGAGTCTTAGCAGTATTTACTACTAGTTATACACTGTCCGCTCTAAGGTTGCAGCAGAATAAAAAATTGCTAACGAAATAAATCAAAGCAACTGAATTATATCTTGGTTCCTCACATTGTGATTATGCTATAGCATAGTTATCTTATATTTTTCAATATTTCAAATGAAATGTATGCTGTGCAAAAATTTTATTGACATTCACTTGGTTGAATTAGCTGCAACCTTAAAATGGATAGAGTATAACTATTTTGATTTTACTACTGCAATAGGCACACACTTCCCAACTGAGTGGTTCAACACCACTCCTAATAACATTACACAACATTCCAAACAAGTCTGGACGTAACGCAGTTGATCTACCACTACGATGTATAGTGATAACTGTTAACTACTAAGCTTCGAGGAACTGTCCTATTATTTACGTTGCCACGATGCGTTACACAGCACGTTATGATGCAATCGCGTACGGATTCAGTCACAAGAAACAATTACCGTTAGTGGTTTGGTAATAGATTATTTTTGTAGCTCAAAATTTTTTGCAGTACTTAATGACTCAACCAGATGTTAAAGTAAGACATCTACATCGCATTATGTACTTCGCGGTCACTAATCGGTGATACATAAGTAAACCAATAACGAATCGATGTATGTATTCAGGCCTGCGTTTAAATGTAGGCATCAAAAATCAAAATCCATGCAACGTAAAGCAAGCAGGCCGCTAAAGTAAAGAAACATTAGAGATCAAATCCGCTGACTATATACAGGTAGCTACTGTAATAGGTTGAGATGAGAGTCTTAGAGATCACATATTTTCAACATGATGTTTTTATAGATTTTGTGGCAATTTATGAAACGGCAGGTCAGGACTTAAAACTTAAAAAGGTAACTAAATTTTACGTTTATACCTTGAGTCTACTAAGATTTAAGATATGCGTAGCTGATGTCTTCTGATGGAATTAGAAGCAATTTCGGAGTCACTGGAATTTGTTGGACATGCAATATTTTGATTACTGTCTCATATTTGATTATTGGTATCAAAAGGGGCAATCTCCACCTATAACCGAAATTAATATACTGACACCAATGAATTGTACTACTACATTAACCATTAATCCTATGTTTGGTTTCCTTGGATACTCACATATCGTTTTTGTTGAATATGTACGACAAAACCCATCCAGATAGTGTGGGTGACTTCTACTGTACATTTTAGCACAGTGGAGATAGCTCCTTTTGATACCAATAGCCTCATTTAACTTCGGCCAAAACATGTAAATAATCAATTCGAACGGAGGTAAATTAACGTGTACCTGAGAGGAATCAGATGATGTTTTGTGTTCTACAATTGGTATTTGTGGTTAAAATGCACTTACCTGTGGAAGGTCGAAATAACACGACAGTAGTATAATGTCAACGATGCAGCGGTCTCGTTATTCGTTTGACCTCTCCGCTTTACTTGCTCGTAACAAAACTAACACAAAATTGAACATCGACTGCAAACGAAGCAAGTGCTTGATTGAATGTAGCCTACTCAATACGGGAACAACATATTTAAGTATATGAGGTAACATTTACATTTGAAATGTTTATAATTAATGTACGTACAGTTTAAAGCAACTTTCCATTGTTTAGGTACTATTTACTGTTTTTTTTTTTTTTTTTTTTTAATATTGTGGAGCAATATTGTAAAATATACTCCTACATAAGAGGAAATTGTAGCATTATTAACAGTCTTAACTGCGTGGTTTATAAACTAATGCTGATAAAGTTCATCGGATTTCGCAGGAATTGGGCGTGAAAATTGAAGAAACCAAAAAGGAGCAACCTTAGAAAAATGTTTTACCATCTTTCTGAGCAAATATTTTGTCAGAGAGACTTATTTCCTTCTGTCCACAAGGTTGGCAAAAACTATTCTAAGGTAGCTGTTATTAGGTTATCAATATCGGCTTGCAAATTCCCTGGAAAATTTCAATAAACGTTCATATACCACGCCCTATTAACATACTTGCCATGATGATGGGTGGATGAGGAAAAGTGGAGGATTATCAAAAGAAAACCGTGCGCCTCAAGGCATCTGCCAAATTTACAACATGCAAAAATCAAGAACTGTATTAACTGAGAATCGGGCCAGAATCGCCGTGGTGGAAGGCTGAATGTCCCACCACTTATCACCGAGACCTTAGCAAATTTAGGACTGCTTGTAAATTTCTCAATGCAATACTTAGCATTCACGTCTTAACTGTGCGGCCACCTCCCTCATAATTCTACTGCATGATGATAAACACAGTCTGCCGGCTGTGTTTATTAGTCCCCACTCTCTCCTTTAGCCACACATTCTATTTGCGTTTGTGTTTTTGGGTCGGTGGAAGAGTCTTTAAAAGCAAGCTTAAAAATAAATTTTCCCATTCCAACACTCTTCGAGATAATTTATATCATAAGTTCCCATCTTGTTGGTCAACATTGATAATAAGGTAACAAATATTAACGACCTACTTAGTAACTGCTTTAAATCACTACACAGATATCTGAGGTGAAATTCTCCCATGTGTAAAGGAAGCAAATTACTTACACGTAACAGAAATTTGCTTAGTGTAGGCTACGGAAAAATATCCATTCTTTCACATCGATAAGGAAATCTTAATCAGCAGTAAAATGATACAACGAGGGTTCTGAAGCTTCAGGAAAAAACCGAGAAATTGGGGGGGGGGGGGGGCCTGAGGTCACAATAACAATAATTTTTAGTTATTATTCTAGAAAATGAGATCTTTCCTTCAAACTTACTGGTCTACGTACCCTCCCCGTGGGGAGTGCTGTGAGGGGCTTAGTGACCTGCCCGCCCACCCAACAACCAGCCTGGCATTTAGATTAGGCACTTGCCTGTATTGATTTTTACATAAACTACATAAACACACAGGTTATAAATTTATTACCAATTAGGGTGGAGTAAGCTCAGTAACTACGACGGATACAAACCACGCTAGTGTGCGGAACACATTCCTTACCAAAACCACAGGAGGGGTGTTAGTGAAAAGGAGGGCGTGGTTTACCGTGTGGTCGTGGAAAACTGGTTGGCTGGCTCTAGATGGGAGGTGTATGCAAATCATAGAGGATGCTTCTAGAGTCAGTTTAAGGAGACCACACTTTAGTCCAGGAGAACCGGCAACGTGAGTACTCGCAGCTGCTCGCGGGTTGCTCGTGAAAGCGATAATCTTACATTTCGTAACGATTCCATGTCAAGTGGGAACTCGCCCTGGGATCGACTTCTTTGCTACCGACGGACTTGTTCTTTGATGGGACTCTCAATATAAATGGTTAGCCGGTGCCCCTACTTAAGGCAAATTTAATAAGCCCTCGTCCAAGGCAATTACGACCACCCTGAAGAAATTCACGGTGAGCGGCAGAGAATATTGTGAATCAACTGGGCAGTGCCGAAAAAGAAGCAGAGACGCAACACAGCTAGTGGCGGAAGGACGGGGATCTTAACCCGCCACAAGTCAAACTGAGAATGAGAGCAACAGACAGTTGGCAGCAGCATCCAGAAAACACCTTAACACATTCCACTGTAGTCTTAACAACTACACAGGAGTATACGAGATTTCGAGACATATCAATGGGAGGAATCAGATAATGAAAGACAACACAATATCTTTCAGACAGTGGTACGTGTTTCATTTTAACTAAAAGCAACCATAAAGTAATATTGGGAATACAGCAGTGTAATGTTTTATTAGTTCTCTGTGGACACCCTGCAATAGTAATGCATTATGTGGAATGCTAACAGTCACCATATTTCGGGCTAATAACCTGGTCTCTACGAGGAAAACTGTAGATCCAAATCAGCTAGCAATTAACCCTGGAAGGAGTGAGTGAGTGACAGATTTTTGGCCAGTGCTCAACATAGAAGTTTCCAGCGTTGGTGAGGGGTGACATGAGGTGAGTATGAATGAGGCAGGACTAAAAGGGCGGGCGAAACGAGAGACCCCCGAGAAAAACCGCCGACCAACGGCATCGTCCGGTACGATTCTCACATGCGAATATCCGGGGACCGAGCCCGCCGGGAATCGAACGCGGATCGCCTTTGTGGAAGGCGGATGGTCTGACCATTCGCCCATAGCGGCACGTAACCATGGGAGGACGCGGCGATATGACTGCGAGGACGTGCTAACGCAACTGGTTAAGAGCATGGGGAGGAAATGTGTCAGATGTTAACCGATTTGAAACATGCCATCGAAAACAAGGTTGACAAGAGTCGAAAAAAGTATGTAGCGGAAAACGGAAGTGGATTTCCGCAGCTCTACTGTTATTTCCGAGTTTTTCAGAGACAGATTGTAAAGAGATATAAATGGCAGGCGATAATGTTTTGCTCGTCAGACACAATAAAGGGTCATTAAAGAGTCCCGTATCACAGATGAATATGTGTAGGGATTAAATTTAACTTCAAAGTCTCGGAATACCCTGAGAATACTACCACGAAGTTAAATGGTTTTAAAAGCGACATTGTCACGGCCAGAGCACGGCTAGGGGCTTGCGACTTGTTACGCGAGGATATGAATGACGGCTCACATAAAATGTTGAGATGCGTGAAGGATGCTTGAAACACAGTGAGGGCTGTGTTTCAAACGGCGCAATCAGCGGGGAGGTCAGCTGACAGGCTGATGTGTGTTCAGCCAGAAGGAATTAAGTAAAACACTGATGTAATACATGGAGACGACCCACCCGACACATGGATAGGACAAAGAAGCGTAGTTCATCATGGCCAAGTTCAAACACAAGACCAGGGGAATGGCTAAAAATAGAAGGGCAACACCGAAGCTTCCACGGAAGAAGGTTACAGACTCGACCTGGTCAAAGAAGTCAACCCGAGACCAGGCGGAAATATTGCTCGTAGGTGACTAGGGAAGCTGGTACCCCTGATTAGTGTCGTGCTACCAAAAGAAGGGAGCACCTAGGAACGTTGATTATAGTTTGGCTTGACCGTGAGAAGGTCGCGAGAGCGCACGAGTTAATCAAATAATAGAGGGAAGAGAGTAAAGTAATTTAAGGATAGATCAGGTGCTCATTAAAGACCAAGGCTATCTTCCAAATTTCTTAAAAGAGTATATAAAATGGCAGATGTTTACCGTGATCCCTGTGAATTGACGGTGTGGTAGAAAGCAGTGACAGACCAGCCTGCTATAGTTTATTAGAGACAGTTACGTACAACTTTACGTATGGACATTGGCTTGAAAAATGAATCGGCCACGGCCTTTGTTAAGGAACCGTTTTAGCTTTCACCTGAAGCAATTCCGAGAGACCATGGAAAATCAAAATGGGGATGACAGGAGGGAGACAGGAATCGAATGGGGCAGAAAGTGTGGCGTACGTTGTCCGACTGTGAACAAGCGTCCACAAACAAAACTCGAAAAAAGTATAGCACGTGCAACAGAAGTGGGCCATAATAATGTTAGCCTAATTTCGAGTATCCAGAGACAGAAAGAAGAGATATTTAAATAATAGGCTATGACTTGATTATGAGTAGGCTACCCGTATTAAAAAAAACGCCGGACGAAGGAATTAAGTTAAACACTGCTGTAGGCCTACTACATGGGAACGCCCTGCCCGACACAGAGACAGGACAAGGAAAGAACAGTCCATGATTATGGTCACGTTCAAACAGAAGACGAGGGAAATATCTAGCTAAAAATTATTGAGAGGGAAGATCAATGAAGCGTCCCCGAACTAAGGTCACAGACTAGAACTGGTCAGAGACGTTAAGAATTAATGGACTCACACGTGAACCGTGCTGTAGCGTGGTGCGATAAGTATTTTTCCTTACATAATAATTAAGAATGTTTCAAAGCGTTTATCTACGAAAAGAATGCATACCTCAAACATTACCAAGCACCCAAGAGTGCTAAAAATGACTTTTTCACTCTGACGTAGCTAAGAAAATATCAGCCGTAATCGTAAAACAAAATCATAGAAACCTGCATTGGACTTTACTCCTTACTTTCCACATAAAATAACAGGGTCGTCGTTTAAGGTGCCGTTGAAAAAAAGTTTCCACGAAAACACTGCATGCTAGTTTAGTCCTTCGCGCCTAGAGGCGATGAGGTGTTTGACGGACGTGTCATATTCGACTTTCACGTTTCCGTGCCTCAAACGTAATAAAAAAACAAGTATCCACTAACTCTTAAAGAGTACGTGGTAGATAAATAAACACCAAAACATCAATTGATTTCTACGCTTTTTTCGAAGCCAGCATGGATAAAATAGTCAGTAACAATCCTAGATAATAATATTTGCCAACTTTATGAGTAAATATTTATCCAGAATTACTCATTCGTTACGAGTATTCTCTTGCGCCGCAGTTAAATTCACGAGGTCCCGGCGTCAGAGATAGTGCCTCAGAAGTTCGTAACACTGGAAACAATTTTGTTTAAAACGTAGGGTAAAACTATTGTCTAGGACAGTCATTGTTTAATTTTCGCAAATTGGCTTCACGAAACCTACAGTTATAGATTAGTGCTTTCAGCGTTGAATTATGTTCCACGCCCTCTTAAGTGGCCTCCATACCTGCTCTTCAAATGCGTTGCAGCGAGTAAATATTATTTTTTTACGATACTATTTAACACGCATTAAATTTGTATGTCTATGAAAAAAATACATACTTTAAAAATGTCACTATAATTTTTAATGTTTGGAACTTTTATTAGAAACATTAATTTTGGGCCCCTCCAAATGGCAAAAAAAAAAAATGGCTTTTCCAGACTTCCAAATCTGGAAAAATAAACACCTGAGTAGAAAAACACAACTATAGGAACAAGCATTAAACTTTGAACTATGCTGCCCACAAATGAAAAAATGTGGTCACAGCATACAGTCTCACAAGAAAAAGGATAATAATAAAAGCACTGCACGTTAGCTGAGCAGCTTGCGTGGAGAGGCGATCATGCATTACATAAGTCGGTCAATGGCAACCTTATCGCTCCTACATCACACACATAACCGCAGTCTAGATCCAGGCAGCCGTAGCTCGTGCAGTATGTTCGGACGGAAGGAAGGAACGCATATTTTTGCAAGCGAGAGATGGTACCCCATCTCTCAGTGGCTCAGGGAAGAGAAAGGTATGTGTCCATTTCTAGTACTAGGGAACCTTAAATGTAAATGGCACGGCACTTTCTTCAGCAAACAAAGGATCACGGACATGTAAAAGAAAGAGAACGGGACTCTAGGAGATTGCAGAAGCTAGTGGCCAAGATAAGGTACGGTAAAGCTAACCTCTCAGGATACCCTCACTGAGAGAAATAATTGTTTCATTGTACTAAATATATTTGTTTGGGTGATGTTTGCTTCAGCCAAACAATATTTTGTTGGTAAGACCAAGCTTGGAGTCCTCCAACTAATTTAGTTATTTCCCTCGGCCAAATTATTCATTTAAACGCAATTTGTTTGTGCCAAACGTATATTTGGCTACTATAGGACCTCAAATAAATATTTTGTGTAAACAAACAACTTGTTACAACTGGTCAACAAAATAATATTGTTAGTTATGAATGATGTGCTTTGAACAAACAATTTTATTCGATGCACTAAATGATTTTGTTGGCAAAACTAAATCCTATAGGTTGACTCGCGGAAGATGGCAGTCTGGCGTGCGTGAGTGACAAGATGGCGAACACTGTATACCTCAACATTCAAAATATAAGTTTGTGCGACAAGTAGGACGTCTCAACTGTTAATCAGCATAATTCAAGTTATCTTAATTTTAGCTATAACCATTTCAAAGTGGTTAATTTGATCGATCACAAAATAAAATGCTATAAACTTGAAAACCACCGCATCTGCAACGTCTCGTTCTTGTGCTGCGGTGCACAGCAATCATTTAGTAATATTATTTGACGTCGTTTACCTTTTCGTAGACGGAAAACAAACATGTTTGAAAATAAAGCAGTACAATCGTAATTTAATATTAGGCCCAACTTTTCCTGTACAAATAACAACCTCAATATCACAGAAGCAGTCGTAGCTCAGTTGGTTAGGTCATGAACGGAAGAGAGGAAGTGCTATAATGGATCAAATCCCGGCCCGAACGTTTTTTTTTTTTTTTTTTAGTCTTAAAATTTCTGAAATATTTTTAAGTTAGTAAAATATATTTTTTTTTTTTTACTTCTTAAAATATTGTATGCGCATTTAATATGTCTAACGAAATATTTTATGACCAACTAAATATTTGGTACTGCTAACAAAATTCAGCTATTTGCCTCAAAACAAATCGAGGGAACAAAATAATTTGGTACGAGCAAACAAATATTTCGTTGCCCCTCTATAAACAAATGATTCGGTTGATTCAAACAAATTTTGTTTGCACCAACAAAAATTTTTTCTCAGTCCGTATAAGTTTCAACGTCAATTTTCTGTTGGCGATTCTGCTTCTAAGAGAGCCACATTCCAAGGCATCTAGGTATCTCTGGGCATAGCAGCCTTTGAACCCAAAAGACTACTTAGAAACGCAACAGAATATCGAACATATTGTACTTTTTATTTAGCATTTAAGTTGGATTTCTACCCAGAAACCTCTATGGCCAATTACAGCCACTTTGCGTTGGTCACATGACCATAATGTTTCACGAATGGTTGATTAAAATCGCGCCAACGCTACAAAATAACTTCATTATCCTAATTCGTTCTGAAGCATTGCTATACTACAATGACCACCTCCTTTACTCCGTCTAGTCTACGATTTCCACTTGCGTTTAACATTCTTTTCTACTAAATCCAACATCTCCTTTATTGAAATAGTAGTTAAAACAGCTTTCGTACATTTTCTTACACATGTTCACAATGCATTTCATCCGTGTGTGATGAATCAAAACACTGCTGAAACATTAGTTTAAATTTTTTGTTGCCATATTAGGTATCGAGTAAATACGTACAAGCAGGAACGAACCGTTTCTTCTATACAAAATGCATGGCTATAATAGACATTAGGCATCGTATGAGACGGGTTTAAGTACATTTACCTCTCGTAGATAGCGAGGTCATCAGAAAAGAAGACACCCGACTTTACACAAAGGCAGGAACAAGAATAGGAATCGACCATGTCCTTTGTTTAGGATTCATTTAAGCATGCGCCTGGAGCGATTTGGGGAAACCATAGAAAACAGAAATCAGGATGGCCGGAGCAGAGTACAGAACCTGAGTCCCCCAGAATGGGAGTCCAACGTGTTACCGCTTGCGTCACCTCGCTCGGTGCTCGTGATTAGTTCCGTGTTTTCATCCAGTGTCCTAAAGAAGAGGGGGGGGGGCATAGGAATAATGCATACAAAAGTTTGGCGGGTCTGTGTGAGCGTCGTGAATATTTCAAATGAAAGTTATGCTGTGCAAAAATGTTATTGTTATCCACTTGAATGAATTTGCTGATAGACTATAACAATGATCAAATTAAAGACAATAAAACTGATAGTAAGGTGGTTAATAGCTTCGACCACAACACGTGATGTTATACTGAGAAATAGAATTGCAACAAGTTTAAATTGTGGGCTACAGCAGTTAAAATTTTGGCTTTCAAGGGTCCAACGTGCAGAGTGAACACTGGTTGGCTGGCTTGAGTTCGTGGAAATGCAAAAAACTTGTATAGGAAGTACTCTACCATACCAGAAATTCTCTTGCATTTAGATCATATTTCTAGTTTCTACTACTGTAGTGGCGGCATCAAAATAAAATAAAAAATACAAAAATTTTATTTCTTAAAAAAAAAAAAAAAAGCGAAAACATGACAAAAATTATTCATTTTTCTACGATGCCAACGAGCCTGTTAACGGAACCTTACAGAGAAAACAATATTATTCTGTTGTCATTAACCTCGCAACTTATTTCATTACAAATATTTGTTTTTATGCCTACATCGATGTGGCAAGTAAAAATATTGGCTAATTTACAGTTTTTTTCCCTTTCGTGTTTCTATATTCGTATTACAGCGCGTATACTGAAGTAAAGTAACACTTTCTAAAATGTTGGAACACGATCAGAAATATGCATGAAGTAAATAATTTGGACGTCCTACAAATGCATGTATATCAATTGTAAATATATAGTATAAAGTTTTAAATTGAAAAAAAAAAAAATATATTTCTTGAAACATTTTTATATTAATTCACTGCCCTAACCAATGTGTGAAATATAAGTGGATGCAAGCTCTCCGGCAAGTTAAAGCGAGGTTTAGAATCTCAGAATTGAGATTCATTAGCACAGAAAAAGATTCCCAAAATTCCTTGACGCACGTTTTGTAGCTTTACATATTGTATCTGCAACTAGCAAGTACCGTATTTGTATTACTGACATGCATCGTATTTTTTCAGTTGGTCAGCACGAGAAGTCTTTGCGTACACCATATACTGCACGGACAGCAGTCAGTATCACACCTGGTGCGTCGCTCTACGGTGTGCACATACCATCAGCGTGCGTAGGTCTACACAGCCTCAAGGTCGCGCTCACTACAGTGTGCGACTATTATGTCATCAACCCCCCCCCCCCTTTCCCATCTCCGTCTTCCCACGCGCAAAGGCTAAAGTGTTTGTCAACACTAGTCGACAGTTATACATTTCTACTGATCGTGTTTCGGTTAGTCGATCGTAAGTTCAAAAAGAGGAGTACATGCATAAATTTACAGCCTACTTCTGAAATAGTAACTATTACATGCGGCAAATATATCTGGACAGCTAGGCATTATCAATCAAAAACCAAAATGTATTCGAAGAATTTATCCAAAACAATACGTCAATATGAACTGAGAACTAGAAACGGCCGGGTGACATCTAGTTACCATCACATTCTTGGAAATGTTTTACTGGTCGTTTACAAAAAAAGAACACGAGTAAACGTTCTTTTTTAGTAAACGTAAAAGAAGAATAAAATATAACTGTTTACTGCGGGAGTGGAGAATATAAGAGGGGATCAGTCAAGAGTTCTAAAACGAGATTTAATAATTACGAAATATGTTGTTCAATTGTTATGTTTTATAGCACTTTGTCTCGAACTAGATTTTCCGCAAACTTAAAACTAAATATTAACCTATAGAATTCGTCGTTATGTAACACGTGCCCTGGTAACATTTGTTATGTCAACGCACCTGAACATAACAAAACGTCGCAAGATGACTTACTTTGTTCACACCTAAAACAATGTGATAAGTCGCCAGAACGACTCTCACGGAAAAGAACAACCACTACTGTTCAGAGGAAACTCATGATCCATTTCCAGATCCAGTTAGTTCACAGGCTCAACGAGGGCAGCCGTGGGGTTCACTCAACTGCAGTACAACTGTGAACATGACAGATAAAGCGGAACCAGCCTCCTGTCAGCGAGAAAACAACCCACTGACAAGACGCAAGTGCTCTGACAGCAAAGTAACGCGCGCAACGTAAGCTGCGAGCGGAATGAACGTAATGTACTCACTCAGAAGGGGCGCTGCTCCTGCTGCCCAGGACCACCATGACGACACGACACAACACATGCGCGCGCACCCAGCGTCCACTGGCGACTGCCAGACGTCAGCCGCGCCAACACACCGCTCCGCTGCTGCCAACATCG
>PNEQ01102916.1:40893-52674 GCA_003012365.1 Medauroidea extradentata
CCCCCCCCCTTACTCATGGGATGAGTTCTACATTCGCCCCTTGTCGTCGCTGCCACAAAATATTCGGCATTGAATACCTATACCCTTTGCTTTGACACGCAACACGTTTAGCTGCCTTCCCGTCTTTCGTGTTCGCCAAGTATTTCAGTTTATAGTTCTGTGCTTTTGCTTGTATAAATGAACGCCTGAAGCAATGTGCCTTGTTTCTAAATATACACCTGAAAAAACATTGAGACGTTCTTCTTTAAAAAAAAAAATTCTCGAATTTAAAATGTGTATTTACTTAGATTTGACAAAAAAAACTTTTCTTAGTTATATCTTTTTCCTCCGTTGTTTTAAGACTATTTTTAACGAATGTGATAACGAAAGGAAATAGTGTTTATTTTATTACCACAGAAAGTTATCACGTAACTATCGTTCCTAATGCATGTGGAAATAATGGCGCGTTGGTGGGATTCACACACGAGCTCCCATCATGAAATAAAATTTAGGTTTTCGCTAACTAACTACTGTAATCAAATAAAAACACACACTTTGTATAGATACTGTACTAGTTAAGAAAGAAAAAGAAAGAGAGAGGCACGCAGTAATAACAAACTAGTGTCGAATACAATAAGCAACAGAATTCCAAGAAGCTGTGAGGAGATACGACCTGTTTCGTCAAAACACATACCGGCCGTCTAATACCACGAACGTAAAATTACTGTCACTATTATCATCATCTCACTTGCGGACTGGCACTTGAGAGAGAATTTCAAAGAATTTTTCACACTGTCATAGATGATAAGAGTATCATCAGCAAACTAAATGAGTTGCAATGGTTTTGTTCGCACCGTTTAAGGCAACATTGGGAACTGAATCAAAAATTATACCAGAGAGCGCAACCCCATTTGAAAAATGGGCCACATCTGGCCCAGATCTGAGATCTCAGCCAGATCTAGCATCTGGGTCAGAAATGCATGTACGTATGTGCGAGCACACACACAGATATATGTGAGGGAATTAATAGCCCGAACTCAGACAGGTGATTTCTTACGGAAAAGTAAGCTGACATTATTGGGCATTTTCAAGACACGTGAATACTACAGGCTTCACCTAATACGCGCTTGAAATGCTTTGCAGCGTGTTCGGAAATACGTTTTTTTTAACGAAAGTATTCCACATATGCTCTCTGTAGCAATGCCCGAAAAGAAAATGCACTTTTAACTATGAAGGAAGGGTGGTTTCAAAGAATAATGTCGATTAGAAAAATAATTTCGGAGCCCCTCAAAATGGCTAAAAACAGCTTTTCCAACCTGTTATCAGAAAAACCTTGTGAGATTCATGAGAAACAACTCTAGAAGCATGCTATGGACTTAACTTAAAACTTTTCACCAATAAAAACTTTGTTCACCACTGAAAATGTCAGCCAGGCGAATGATCCACGATACCGCTGCACACCGTTTCAGTGTCTTACGGTAGATGCGATACCGCACCAGATGAGCCGGTCAACATCGTCCTTGGTGCCGTGCCTCACTCACACAAACACACGGCCAGTAGGCGTGAGGCTTAAGGGAGGAATGAGCCTTAAAACCAGGTTAAGCGCCTAATTACGGTTCTGTGGGTTATGCTACGTGATCCTTACATCATAATACTATAAAAATTTCAGCCTTTAAACCTTCCTTTTTCATGAAAATAATAGGGTTGGTCAACCTCATCGAGCATAAAATCACTTTGCCGTCAGATATTGTGAACAATTCATTTGGCTCTCGAAACAGTACGTACATCGTAAGGTACACAAATTATCATCTTGTTGCTAGCTATTATAATGTACTGTTTACCGAAAAATGCATACAACTGTTGTGAAAATATCACACCTGGCATATAGGCAAAAAGTGCTACTTCCGCCTACGAATTGTCTAGCAAGTGCGCCGTGCAATCTGTAAAATACAACCCGTGATGCAGTTGCTTTAAAACATACATCAATGTCCATCAAGTCCAAAAAACGTATGCTCGGTTCGATAAATTCGGCAGCAAATTTAGATTTGCCGCATTATTACAATATGCGATTTTTTTTCGAAGACAAACATTCACAAATTTAGAAACATGTGTCGCAGAAATGTCTTTAATATCACTTCATTTAAATCATACAGCAAAAAATATATAAACATAAATAAATAAACCATTTCAAAACGTACTGCAATTCTTCAGAATGCACAATTTATAAGAAAAAGATTTCAAATAGTTGGTGGCCAGGTGTCCAGTAAAATCTGTACCACGATATTAAAGCATCGTTGTCACCCGAATTTCGGTCGCTTTTTACAGAAATTCACATTTGAAATACGACAAATATGAAGGTGTTTAATAATCATGGATGTGTATTATGGATTTGCTTGAAGTTTGTTGAAATTTACTTGGTTGAAATATGTGAAACGGTTCTTAAGGACTCTAGCATAGGACACATATTTCGGGGTGCAAAATTAATTCACGAGTGTTCTGTGTGCGATTCCATTGCCTGTATAGCACTTTTTGCCTACATGCCAGGTATTTTAGGATGCATTTTTTCAGAGTCCAAATTCCTTTACAAGTGTTCTATATGTGCTTTCTTTGCGGATGAAGTTGTTTTTGGCTACATGCTAGGTATTGTAGGTTGCAATTTTCAGAGTGCAAAATGCATTTACAAGTGTTCTGTGTATGATTCCATTGCAGATGTAGCAGTTTTTGCCTACATTCCAAGTATTTTGCTGTTGGTCCAGAAACATTAGAGTGCATTTTATTGACTTGAAACAATATAACCGTTTATACCTTTTTTTGATATGTAGGATGTACTATTCAGAAAGACAACATTAAATGCTCAAAACACTCAACGGCACAAAAGTTCTAGTCAGAGGGTGACAGACCCCGTTATTCTCATGAAGAAGAGAGTTATAAAAAGCGGTTATTTGTTGGGCTGAAGATTCAATAACACTAATCACTGTGCAAAGAATTATAATTTTACTCCACGTCGGCCTCGATATTTTGGCAAAATACAATATTAAAGTTTAATTTTTCAAGGGAAAATTTATTCTTAAGAATTGTACTAGGCAAAAATTTCATCGAGTAAATATACCTCATTTTTTTATAAGGAATGTTTATGTGTTTACATAAACATATACAATATGTGTCTAAAACATATTAATTAATTTAAACAGGTGTGTGCTGATGTGAAGATAGAATGTTTGACGTAAGGAACCCATGGTCCAGCTCACGTAGGAAACGATGCAGACGCTTCCAAAGTTTGAGAAAATGTGAAATTCTTTTTTAATATTTAGTAAACTACTTGCTTGACAGTAACGAATTTTTTGTTGCAAAATAGTTTTACCGAAAACAACACTAACGTGAAAGATTTGTACATTTAACATACCAATCACGTTGAAATGGGGTGGCACTACACTTATTTCGAAAAGTATGCAACAGTAAAAATTTGTTATTTTTGATCTAAAATAATTAAATGGCGGGAAATTCAGAAAAACAAATGTCTCTTGCAAAATCTGTCTACCGTTCGTCCTTTTAGAGCAATCATTAAATGTTTGATTTCACAGAGAAGCGCTACTGCCTACCAAGTATGCAACCAGGAATGACTGTGTGCGACATTGGAGTGACATGAGGGCAGTTGGTTTGTGGCAACTGGAATCGTAAACTGTATCGTGTAGTGGGTTGCTACAACATTGGTGCGAATCGTGCTTCCCTTCCCTCCGACCGCCATATTATCCTTGCTATAGTTCCCCTTCCAAACACGAGAGAAAACTTGAGACTACAAACGCGCACTTCACTGTACATTGCATGAATTGTGCTACAAGTCGACATGGCAACGTACACCAACGCAGCAATGACAGATATAGCTCTGCTGTAAGGTGAAGTGAAATGTAATGCACGAGCTGCTGCACGATTGTATCACGAGATATTCCCAGCGCGGAGGCAAACTCATCACACGACCTTCACAACTGTCGCCCAAAGATTGTGTGACACAAGTACGTTTAAAGTGCGAGGTGGCTCTGGTCACCCAAGGAATTTAGGTACAATAAGTGTGAATGAAGAAGTTCTCAACGTTGTGGAGGAAAACCCGTCAACAAACATCCGTGCTATTGCGCACGAAATGGGGGTATCACATTCAACTGTATGGCCTATTATTACGCACGAGCAACAGCTGCGTGCCTATCACGTGCGAAAGGTGAAGGCATTGTCACAAGCGAATTTTGCTCCTCCACGTGCTTTTTCGCAGTGGTTACTGCACCAGTGCACAGAAGATCCACACTTTACGTCAATCGTATTGTTTACTGATGAAGCGACATTTACGCAAGATGGTTACTTTAACAGCAGGAACAGTCACATGTGGAACGACGGCAACCCTCATGTAACTGCCATAGTAGCGAACCAGGAACGGTTTTCTGTGAACACCTGGGCGGGTGTTGTAGGTAATCATCTCATTGAGCCCCACTTGATGCCGCAAGGATTGAATGGACACATGTACTGCCAATTACTGCAACTGACATTGCCAGAGTTCCTCGAGCATGTGCCGCTTGCGGTTCGGCAAAGTGTGTGGTTTCAACACGACGGTGTCCCTACACATTACACAAGAACTGTACGTAACTACCTCAACACGGAATTTCCAGCACAGTGGATTGGAAGAGACGGCCCTGTTGCGTATGGACAGCACGTTCTCCGGACCTTAATCCCTTCGACTTTTTCCTGTGGGGATTTGTCAAGGCTCTAGTGTACGGCGCAGCCAATGAGTCAGAAGAAGATCTGCTAGGCAGAATAATGGCTACATGTGACACAATTCAAGATACACCAAGTGTTTTCAAAGGAGCACGTACGCAGACTTATGTGTTTAAATAAAATGGGAGGCCGCCTATTTGAACACGTGTAGAGTTTTATTGATGGCGCAAAATGACATGGCTATAGTACAGACTTCAATTTCAGGTCATATTTTTTTTTTTTTTTTTTTTTTTTTTTTTTCGTTAAAGTGGGGCAATCTCATCTAATCTGTTATTTATGTACCTCGCTAACCACGCCTTGCAATACGGTGCAGCGAACAGTCAATTGCAAAGACAGTAGGCAAAGCGCTTATATTTGCCGAAGCTCTGAGCACCACTTGGCGGCCTGGGCGGGCAGCTACCTTAAGTGTTAATCTAACTGTAGATAGTGAGGATTCTGTTTGAGTGAAAAGAAAAAAATATTGTTTCTTTGGACTTTCTCTGTCGAAAAATGCTCTACGTGCAAAATTTGTTCCTGTTTAGCAATATCATTCACATAACGTTAGCTATTTTTTGTCATTCACTACTAATCTTTAATGCTTATTCCTCGCGACCGAAAATTGCCAAACATTGGATTTGTAAAGTTATGTACATCATACTGCAGAATCATAACAAAGACATACGCGCGTACAACATATTTTTGTCTTTAATACTACGCCAAAACATGATGGTGTAATAACTGAATGTCTCATAAAGGTGAGGTATCAGCGAGAAGACTGAACGCAACTGCAGTTGTTTAAACCTTGAGAAAAGGCTCGCTTAAGACGCGATAAGCGTACTGTAATTCCGTACGCGCAAAATACGTCCACCCAAGTGTCCACCTTATCCTGACAATAAGTGCCTAGCCAGCAGGTAACGTGTCGCTCTATAAGCAAACCTTCCCTGTGGCGAGACAGCATGCCGGCTGCTGAACATCACTCCCTGGGGCCGCATGCCTTGGGCTTAGCTTATATACACAGTGGGTGATAATGCTTTCTCCAGTCATCGCACTATCTGTCTTCTTGTTGTCTGAACCATGAGCTGTTTACATCACTTCCCTGATGCGGCTCCACAGAGTAATGTACCAAGTCTTACATTTGTCAACTTTTCATCACTGCTAGCTTTCATGAAGTGTATCTCAGACATTGTGAGCAGTCAACATTCTACAACAACTTTGCACATTTTAGATAGTAAAAATTTTGACTGGTCTTTGTCGGAGGATAAGAAATATATTTCTTATCTTATACAAAAGTCAGTTAATTCAGATTGTGTAAAAATACCTCACACATTCATTTGTAACGCCAGAAGCTACGCAAACCGTTATTTCACAGCTAAAACTGGCAGTGCTGACCATTTACTACAAATACCGCTTCACGGCCTCAGTCGTCACGCTACTGTTAAGTCGCTAAGTTTTAATAATTGGCCTGGGTTTCTTTGAAAGATGACAACACAACTTGAACATCAGATCGTTAGGTGCTGATGTCATAACAACCAACAGCCCTAATTCAACGACGTAGAGAATCCCATTGTGTGACTACAACACGATGGTGCACCCTAAGAGAAATGTATCCAGGGCGTTTGGTCTATGTCATGTCATGACCAGCCCGTTTCCCCTATCTCTAACCTTGTGATTTCTTTCTTCGAGGAATACCTGAAGGTGCAAGTATACCAACGTAAACCGCTAACATATCATGTACTGAAGGATGCTATTTGTCAAAAATCGTGGCAGTATCTCCAGACATGACCAGTGACTTCAGGGAGACACTTCACGAAGTGCATAGAAATGGACGGTCGCCATTCGGAGGACCAAATTTTCAAAACAACGTGATGGTGTTACTGCGATATATGTTCAGGAGCGTCAGGCGCATGAAACAAGGAAATGAACTAAACACAACGCTGTGTGTCAGGTTTGACAAACAACGCTGACGCCACAAGCAAGGTGGCATCAAGGATTGGTGCGGCTGTGATTTACAAACACACAGGCGGGCGGCATCGGAATACAGACACAACTTATATTTCCAAACAAAGACGGCATCATTCTGGACGATCCTACGTACAACACGAGTTGGAAGCTTCACCACAATCATAATCTCCTGCAAAAAGTTAACGTGCTAAAAAGCAAGCAAAATACGGTTATGCAGATGGCTTGCACGGTGAGACAGTTTATAAAACGGAAAAAGATACAAGAGGAAACGCCGGGTTGGAATGGAAAAGATTCTCTGTTTTCATCATTGAAACTATACGCCACAACTGTGTCACATTATCTAAGTTGCCAGAAAATTCCATCCAAAATGCGTAGCCTAAGAGTTCGCTGAACTAGAGAAAGAAATACTTTGGACTACTTAAAAAGTAAAAAGCCACACAAAGATCTCAACGACGTGGCGGCCAGCATTTTTTTAATGTAGGCGTATGATTTTAACACTGTTTTTCCGTATAGTGTTAATTTCGAATGACACAAAACATAATTTAAAAAATCGTAGGTTTATTCAACGCTATCTTCCATTTTGAAGTATAGTTAGGACCCTAAATTCTCTTTCTATCAACAATCCTCTGTACTAGAAACAGTTATTACAGGGGTTAAGGGACCTCCCTACATAGGTTGCGTTTGTGTATGCGAGACAGGAGCGATAAGGTTGCCGTTGACCGACGTATGTAAATACATTATCGCCTCTCCGCTCAAGCTACTCAGCTGGCAAGTAGTCCTTTACTATTATCCTTTTTCCTATGGGACTGTAAGTGGTGATCACATTATTTCATTTGCGGGCGGCATAGTTAAAAGTCTAACGTTTGTTTCAATAGTTGTGTTTTTTAACCCGATTGTAAATTTTCCAGATACGGCAGTCTGCAAAAGTCATTTTTAGCCAGAAAATAATGTTCTTAACAAACGTGCCGAATTTTTAAAACTATAGTCTCATAGTTTGTAGTGTGTGTTATTTTCGTAGCTATACAATTATAATGTCCGTTAAATAGTTTCGTGAAAAAAAGAATAGTCGTAACTCGCTGCAACGCATCTGAAGGGCAGGTAGGGAGGCCTCTGAAGGTCGACGGTTAAGTAACGTACACAATAAATGTCAGTAGAGAATAAAAATAATGCACAGTCTGTGTGGGATGCCTTTCAACACAACGTAGGGTAGGGAATTTCTGCAGGCGGCGGTTGCAGCTCTGTGACAGTCCGGTCCAGACGACGGGATGCTGTGTGTGTACAGGAGCGAGCAGCTAATACGACACATCCTGTACTACTGTTGAGGCCATAGTCCAGTCGCTAGCTACTTCCTGTAGCTATCTGCTATCTCCCCTACCTACCTTGCTCACTACGCTGATGGCGCATTCACAATGCCACGCATGAAACAGAACAGCTACTGTTTTACGTAATTGTAGCAGGTAGCAAGAGAGCCAGCTGCCCTAGTACGAAAATTACATTATCGCAAAATTCGTTCCGTACAGAAACAAAATACTTCTTGTTCACCGCATTCGGAAGCTGGCTGAGAATGAACGAATCTTCAGTACCGTACTGCAATGTTTGGTGTTTGATGACGTAACGACAGCGAATGCAAACCTCGAGTGCGTACACTCGTCACATACGGTGACCTTTCGTGCGCTATCCTCCACAAGGAAATTACCTGTGTGGAAAGACGTTGTCAGCAAATATTTACTAGGATCTGAATTTATTTCAGTGGAATAGTTGTTATTTGAATTGAAACAACAGCAAAAAAATTTGTTGGGGAGCACAACGCTGCACTTTTAACTACGGCAAAGCCCTGCGCTTTGAATCATCCGTTTAGTTGCTCAGACTAAGTATCGAAACTTTAGTATTATGTGGTACCGAGAGGCTGAAAGTTCAATTACGAAAGTATGTTGTTTCTTTACGTCAATAGGTGGTGCAGTTAGTACAAGTTCAATATATCAGGAAACAAAGTAGCACATTTAAATAAGTTTTATATTCAGGTAGAAATCGTGACAGCGCATCTTATATCATACGAAAATATGAACGTCAGAAAGTGGATGTAGTTAACAGTTACATACATGAATATTCTGCCATGTGGTAGTATTGTGTTGTGTGTCCATCTGAGCCACGGCTACATAAAGCTCGTTCATGTGCAAATTACTTCTACGGCACTGAAATATTCGTTGAAACATTTTACAATAACCCATCGCAACACAGTGTTTTATGATATTACAAATGTATAGTCAAATTTTAATTAATTCACGTCTTGGTGGATAAGTTTATAGTCAGTCCCAGAATTACATTTCATCAGTTAATACACAAATACTTTCACCAATAGTTAGCTCGTGTAATTTCTTAAATTTTGACGCCATCAATCTTTGTTGTCACAACAACTCTGCCGAAACATAAATAACACACTGCAAAGGTGTACTCATTATTTACGATACTGGTTTCGTTAGCACTCGATACGTATCCGCACATTCGGTACGTATTCGTACTCAGGGCAAGGGACCAACTAGGTTCTCTCGTTGCTATATTTATTATACGTACATATAACAAGTATGAACACTAACATCTGATACTACAAAGTTTGGACGCGCTTCAGAATCAAGTCTCGGGGTAAACTGTGGAACATCTTCACTAAATATGTATGACACAATCAAGATGAACCGAATCGGGGCTACGTGAAGGATGCTTCGGTATGACTGCTCGATCGGATTGGTAAAAATATTTCAATTTCCTCCCACTTTCGCCAGAAATGTCGTAATTTTATTAAATGTTTTCAAAGTTTCCCTTAAACTGAAAATTTATTTTCATTTATATCTTTGGACCCAACTGATAGCAAGGAACGGCTAGTCGAAGCACGACTGATCCAGGCACTGATGCCACATTGTCAGAATTTGACACGAGCACGCCGAGCATTCGTCGCCAATATCTTCCGTAACTGACGTATCTCGTTTGACATTTAAGAGACCGGAACCAATAGCTCAGGCAGACAGGAGAGGGTCTAGAAGCGGCCATGACGTGTACTAGTGAACATGAACCATGCAGCATTCGCCATGGTAAATCGCCAAATTGATAACCAAGCTGGGAGTCGAACCCACGTCATTTACAATGCAAGTTTATAGTTTTACCAATGCGTCGCGATTGGGATTCGTTCAGTTGTGAGTATATGTGTACCCAATCTACATTTGTGCTTACTGCCGGCGTAACTGTACCAAATGTTACAACCGAGAATTGTTACCGTGTTCTGATATTATATTTCTACCAACGTTTAATAGCTTAAATGCATATTAAGGGGGCCTCCCTACCTGCACTTGAAATGCGTTGCAGCGAGTTGTGATTATTCTACTTTTGAGAACATTACTAAAGGCGCATTTTATTTGCATGTCTACGAATAGAACAAACACTTCAAGCTATGTCACTATAGTTACAAAATTCGGCACGTTTATGTAAAACATCATTTTCGGGTCCCTCGAATGGCCAAAAATGGGTATTTTAGACTGTCCGGATCTGTAAAAATAGTAACCGGATTAAAAAAACAGAGCTATAGAAACAAGCGTTAGACTTTGAAGTACGCTGGCCACAAATAAAATAATGTGGTCACCGTTTACGTCCCATAGTAAAACGAACAATAGTAAATCACTGCACGCCAGCTGAGTAGCTTGCGCAGAGAGGCGATAATGCACTATAAAGTCGGTCAACGGAAACCTTACCGCTCCTGCCTCACACACACAAACGCCGTCTATCTAGGGAGGCCCCTTAAAGCCTACACAATAACACTTTTTAAGTGTATCATAATTATTTAAAAACATCATCAAAGATCGTATAGTTACGTTCGTTATAGTGTTCATTCCGTTTAAAGAGTGTGTTGTGTGTTATGGCTCTTGCTCAATTGAAGTACCGGGGCGGTGAAAATGAGTGAAGATATTTTGCAGCGAGGTACTGAGAGCGCTGCCAGAGGTGATCTATGCGCAAGGAGCAACAACGACATGAAAATAAACGGAGAAACGGCGACGCGAGAAAATCCGCCGACTAAAAGCCACGCCTGCCTCATTTCCCACATGCTAAAATCGTGGTTAACCCCGCCGAGAATGACACCCTGATCTCCATTATAGGAGGCAGTGGCCTAACCACTATTTATTATTATTAGGCCATGTTCTTTAGTTCCTACTGCTTTTGTGATAATTAT
This sequence comes from Medauroidea extradentata, assembly GCA_003012365.1. Classification (NCBI taxonomy): domain Eukaryota; kingdom Metazoa; phylum Arthropoda; class Insecta; order Phasmatodea; family Phasmatidae; genus Medauroidea; species Medauroidea extradentata. The sequence continues at coordinate 51,785 of PNEQ01102916.1, forward strand.
TATTTTAACACAAACGGGAACAGCAATAAAAATTTTGTCAGGTAGTTCTATTCAAAATTGTTTTTTGCCGTGATAGCTAATTTTTTAAAAGCAATAAACTAAGAAACTTTAAGAAACTATACAGTTTCGACTAGAAAGTCAAATAACAAAAATTTCGTTAATAGCTAAATTCGTAGTATTTACTGCCTTGAAATAAACAGCCAAAATGGAGAAGACGATTTAAACAAAACTGCCAGACAGACTTTTAATACCTGCTCTCGTTTAGGCGTAAAAAATTAATATAGCTAAAAAACGAAAAACAAGAGAGCATGGCCTAAATGTCAAAACACACAATTAAAGAGATTCTTTCTGAAGGATAATTCCCTAAATTCTAACCAAGAGCCAACTATAGCTCATAGGTTATAAGACCGAATGGGCGAGATGTTGCACTATGCGACAATTCGTTGATTAGTATTGTCACGAAGTGATTTTTCTGATTTTAGTTTTTTGTTAAGATACCTTTATTTTTTGTTCAGATCCCTGCTTTAAATAATTCCTCACTTCAGAGTTTATTGAATTCTAGTTTTTTAATAATAACGGCTGTGCGTCTTTAGTTGTATTTTACAGTTTTTGTCTAATTCCCCCCCTCCCTCTAATACATCAACTTATGCCTGAGATAGGCGATTGTTTCACGGTACGGCCGTGATACAGTTCACGTAGGCCGCTGCTATCCCGAGTAGAGCTGGGTGATGTAATATTTAATCGTAATTCTGTACACAACACACGTGGTGTTATTTTCTTTGTAGCCTTCTAGTGAAGTAGTGTCTTTTCTTGTCGCCGTGTTTGTGTGCGTGCCGAGCACTTTGACCACCTGCATTTAGTTACGTCACTGAGCGCCCAGCGAAACAACA
>PNEQ01102917.1:0-12485 GCA_003012365.1 Medauroidea extradentata
CATAGCGTCCTACTGCCCTAATCAAAAACATCACTCACTCATAGAAAAATTAAAAAGAAGAATGTTTATTCTCATGGTGCCTGTAGGTCTCTAGAAAATCTGTAGAGTCTACAAATGATATCAGTTTGCCTGAATTTAGCATGGATCAGTTTTCGTGTTCACCACTTTGTCACGTGTTTATGTAGCGGCGCGTTAAGCCCGCACATCACAAACATTACCACAACTTGCCCTGCAATTCCCATTAAATTAACACTTACTACGAAGATGATGGCTGGCCAGGCATTCAAAATCGTAGCTGGAAATTGCTACCTTGAGGCTGGTGGTGAAGCTCCATAGGCACGGGGCAGGGTATTCACGTCCCCAGAGACGTGAAGCCTGGCTGATGGAGCGTCTGTGGTGAAGGAGGCGGTCACGTGTCTACGGCCGTCTGAGCCACTGTAGCCCAGCGGACAAACGGGCGTCCACGGCACACGTCATCTGTATTCATATTCGTTTTGTTATTCGTTTGTGAATAGGTGTAACAGTGTAAAATAAAACATCAACATTTGCTGTTGAATCATGTAAAGTTCAACAAGCAACGATGTTATGAAAAATTGTGTAGTACCAGACATTTTTGTTACTTTCAATTTTCTTAGCTCATTATATACAAATCTGAGGATAAAATTCTCGTATTATTATATAATTATGACTGCTGTTAAATAATTAATACAGGTGGTTCATTTTATCTGAGTAAAATACTGAGACAAAAAAGTTCTACATATATGTTAACAGCAGGTACTTGGCCTCTTAACATAAAATTCAACAAAATTTTCTCTAAATTAGTTATACTGCTTCAAATTAATAACGCAATTAGCATAACTAAATTACTATAGGTTAGAACTATGTAACTTAAGCATTAGGTTCTTGAAGCCTTGTCTTTTTTAACCTTACTCTAAAAGTGTTTTTATTTAACCCACCTAACAGGAAAAAATAACTCTTTATATTCGAATATATGTTATTTATTTTTAAACTCACATTTGGTCTAAAAAAATGTGATATTAATTAATTTCATTTACCGGAGTAGCACATCTAAACATTTATTAGGCGTAATTCATATGCGCCTACATTTGCGAAATTAGTTGCTTCATCTCTACAAACAGAAGATAAAGATCAGTTTCATTGTATCAAAAAGAGAAAATAACGTAAAATAAATTAATATTTTGAAGAGTTCTTTTCTAGCATGAAATTATTTATGCATTTATTGAAATAAAATAATATATTAATCTGTGGGGAGATTCGAACCAGGATACTAGCGCTACCAGCAAGCACGCTACCATTAGTACTACGAATACTATGGCGAAATATGGCCGAAAATATTATATTTATTGTACGTAAGGTGCAAAGTCCTGTTTTTCAATTATTACATTTCCTTTTGTGTTTGGTCGAGTTAGTCACACTTACAAAGTATGAGTTTCTGTGATTACTAGGGGATTTGAAATGTTAATCAGCATTATAGAAGAATCTTAATATTAGCAGAAACAATGTCAGTGTGACTAAATCAACCAAACAGAAAAGGAAATGTAATAATTGAAAAACAGGATTTGACACCTTATGTACAATAATTATAATATTTTCAGTCCTCGCGTAATATAGTATTTGTAGCGCTATGGTAGCATGCTTGGTTGCTGACGAAAGAAATTTGGTTTGAAACTTCACAGCAGATGAATATTTTTTTTATTCCAATAAATGAATTAATAGTTTCATGGTAGAAGAAGGACTCTAGGAAATATTGATTTATTTTACGTAATTCTTTGTTTTAGACACAGTGAAACAAATCTTTATCTTCCGTTTGTGGAGACGAAGCAACTAATGTTGCAAATGTAGGCACATATGAATTACGTCTCATAAATATTTTGCTGTGCTTCTCTTGTAAATAACATTAATTGATATCACATTTACTTAGATCAAAATGTCTTTTTTTAAAATAAATGACATATATTTGAACATAAAGAGTTATTATTACCTGTTAGGTGGGTTAAATAAAAACACTTTTAGAGTAGGGCTAACGAAGCGAAGGCTTCGAGAAACTATTGCTTTAGTTACATAGTTTTAACATATAATAATAAAGTTATGTTAATTATTTCACGCAATTAATTTTAGGCAGTTTAATTAATTTAGAGCAAATGTTGTTGAATTTTATGTAAGAGGCCAAGTACATACTGTTAACATATAGAATTTGTTTGCCTCATTATTTTACTCTAATAAAATGAACCACCCTTCATTAATTGTTTAATAGCGGTCATAATTATAAAATATTAAGAGAACTTTAATCACTGGTTTGTATATAACGAGGAAAGAAAATGGAAAGTAACAAAAATGTCTAGTACTACACAATTATTCATAACATCGTTGCTTGTTGAATTTCATGCAATTCAACAGGGAATGTTAAAATATTATTTTACACTGTTACAATTGTTTACAGCCGAATAACAAAACATATATGAATACACAAATAATGTAAAAAAAGCCTCTGTATGTAGATACAGCAATGGAACCTAGCACATAGTTATCTTTTCCTACGATCAATTGTGCACTCTTTATACAATGTTTTTCTTTTTTTCTGTGCTGCCTGTAGCTTAGTGCATTTTAGTTAATATTTTACTGAATTTTTTGAAGGCAAACATTTCCGACTCATAACATGCAATGCGAGCGGCTTTAACTAAAACAATTCAGTATATAATTTTTAAATTAGCTTATTCAGAATTATCAAATACCTTATTATTTAGTTATTAACAGTGTGTAATTTTTTAAAAATAATCATACTATTGCAAAAGAGGTTACTTACATTTTAAACACTTAACTAGTTTCGAGTTTCAATTTATAAATTGTTGAGAACTTAATAAAGAAAAAAAAAATATATATGCTTATAATTGTTGAAATCTTGCTATATAGCTACGGTTTTTACGTCTTCTCGTATGCGAAATCCGCGATTCGGCCGCCTGCCACCACTCGAGTAGATTTTCGTATACGAATCTCGTGTACGAGAACAGCAGAATGTTCAAACATACCAACGGCGCATTTTGAGCGGCCAGGATGGCTATTCGCATACGAACGGAAACTCGAGCATAGGCCCCCAACTCGTACACAAACACTTGAGCTGTATTTTCCAGCATAGGCCCTCTGGGGTGTTAGATGGTAACTTCAAAGTCCTGAGGGCCTATGCTCGAGTTTTCGTTCGTATGCGAATCGCCCGACTGACCACTCGAAATACGCTGTTGGTATGCTTGAACATTCTGCCATCCTTGTACACGAGATTCGTATAAGAAAATCTACTCGAGTGGTGGCAGGTGGTCGAATTGGGGATTACGCATACGAGAAGCCGTAAAAAACCGAAGCTATGGAGAAAGATTTCAACAATTATATGCATATATATTTTATTTTTTAAGTTCCCAATAATGTTTAAATAGAAACTCGCCACTAATTAAGTTAAGTGTTAAATATGTTAGTAAGCTCTTTGCAATGGTATATTTATTTTCAAAAAAAAAAAAAATTACAAACTCTTAATCACAAAAATAATACTGTACGCATTATTTCTGAATAAGCAATTTTATAGTTAATACAGCTACTAACATTTTTAGTTCAAGCCACTCACATTGCACTTTATGAGTCGCAAAATTTTGCTATAGACTGAAACATACAAATTTGTGGCTTCAAAGAACTCAGTAAATTATTAACAAAAATGCTCTAAGATACAGGTAGCACAGTAAAAAAGAAAAACATTATGTAAAGAGTTGGCAGTTGATCGTAGGGAAAGATAACTGTGTGCTAGGTTCCATTAGTGTATCAACATACAGAGTATTTTTTGCACAATTTGTGTATTCATATACGTTTTGTTATTCGTCTGTGAACAGTTGTAACAGTGTCAAATAAAATTTAAACATTCGCTTTTGAATCACATAAAGTTCAACAAGCAACAATGTTATAAAAAATTGTGTAGTACTAGACAGTTCTGTTATTTTCGAATTTCTTGTTCATTATATACAAACCCGAGGATAAAGTTCTCGTAATATTTTATAATTGTGATGGCTGTTAAACAATTAATGCGAGTGGTTAATTTTATTTGAGTAAAATACTGAGACAAAAAAAAATTCTACATATAGCCAATCCCTTTTTTGTGGCACATAGCTAATATAATGTGGATGTTTATGGATGTTCATGGTAATGGGATCATTTTGATACCCGTTCATAATGTTGTTGTCAGTAATTTTTGTCTTTCCACCACTTCAATGCAATCCATGTAAATATTGTAATGATATTTAACACCGTGAATACATACCATGATCTCAAAAGTTTGTCAAACTCCGAAATTAAATGAAATCATTAATGCATAAAGTTTTGTAGCAAGATTTAAAAAAAACTGCTTACTTAATCACGAATGGTATTTATTTACGTAGATGTACGTAAGTACAGTTATTGATTATATTTAATAATTGAAATCTGTTTAGAAATATGTTTGTAAATTGGCAATTATGATTAATTTGGGAAAATGAGAGATGTTGACACTAAAATTTAAATCTTGCCTACGCCATTGCATGATGCAGTTTCACACACCTTCAATATCTATCATGTCGAACTTTGTATTAAATCAGCTCCTTACGTAAGTAGTGCCTCATCAAAACTTTAGTATTTTGATGGCATGAAGCCTAGTAAACTTTCAACTTTTTCCACGTTAAACCACCATCTTAACTCATGTTTCATTAAACACAAACAATGTCGCAAAATTATGTCTCAAATTGCATATTCACTTAATCGATATAAAATACACGTATTTAGTACATCTTTAAAACACATTTTAAGACAGTTTAAAATTTACCGTTAACATTATAAAATTAATTAAAAAAATCAATGCAAAATATGACATGACTGTGTTGTTAGTTTTTTTATATTTCTACTACGAAAACTGCTAAAATTGTCTCATTTTGCACCTTGAAATACAAATTTCCCCGGGGGAGGACCCCCGGACCCCGCTTCAAGAAGGGGATGCCTGACAATCCACCCCCCCCCCCCCCCCCCCCCCCGCCCTTGTAAAACTAATATCTTGGCTACGCCACTGGATGATGCCACAACTGTTCTGTTTGCATTTACGAGTGTGAAATTCTGCACTCCTGTATAAAAAAAAGTGTTATATCAGTGTGTTTCTACATACAATCTCATGGCTTAATGATCAATATAAAGGCCTGAAAAATTGTGTAAAATAAAAATAAAGGAAACTTTCAATGTCAAAGTTTAAGGTTATTTACATTATGTTAAATGCTTGATGTAAACTGTGTATCATTTTGCTAATCAAATTATGTTGTCAAAAATAATTAACATGTGTTAGGCAATAATTATGTTTACAGAAATATGTAACTTTCTATTACGGGAGAAAGAAACGTAGGTTTTTTAATGGTGTGTAATGTCTATTATTATTTTCCTGGTGATATTTTGATGCTGTAAGTATTTCTGATTTGTTTGTTGCTCTAGTTTTTGTAAATATATTTATTAAAGGGCAGTTGTTATTTAGTTTAAAGACCGATGCGATACACATTTGTAAATTATTAATGATGTAATGTAAAGCGTGATTCACTGTTTGAGGTCAGGTGATTTCTGTTGGAATGAACCGGGTAAATAGGAATGTTTTGGCTGTACTAGTAATTATTTTAACTGACGCGTTGTTAATGGTGTGCTTTGGAAAGTAATTTAAGCTTAGTAATTTGAAAAACTTTTCTGCATCTATAACTTTTTTATTATTTTATTAATACTGTGAAACTTTAAAATCTGTAACTTTATTTATTGGGTCTGGTATTGGGTGATACACTAATATTAACAAATAAATATTTCTGTCTTAAGAGACTGAAATAAAGTTTACTGGTAGATCATTATGTTTTAAAGATCTTGGCTCTTCCTAAGGTTTTGGGTGTTATGGATTTGTTAATTATTCATCGCTGACTGAGATTTCGTATAGCCTAGTAATGTTGGACAAAAAAATTAAATTTGCTTTGCATTTGAGATGTTGATTCTCTGGGGCAATAAAAATATAGGTACGTCTTCCACCTGCAGTTGGGCTACCGCACTGTGACTGGGTTTCCTCCATTTAACTAAGCTTTTCTTTCTTTATCCCGCCTGTTTCACCATTCTACTAAGTGCCTTAACACACACTAATGCCACATGAGATTCGTCCAGCTCATTACATTTGCTCACAGTTCTGACCAACATGAAGTGCTTACATCTCTCCTTTCTCCTACTCTCCCTATGGATCTTCTAACAATTGAACAGTTGTTCTTCCTTCCCTTGTATCTGTAAATTTTCCCCACCCTTCCTCACCATGTAGCAGCTGGTACATCCTCGCCAATTTCTCCATCTGCCTCTGTTCCTTCAAGACATCCCACCCTAGTATCTTGATCATCCGAGTTAAGAAGGTATGCTTTTCAAGAGCTTACTGCCAATAAAGGTTTCCACTGTTTGATTTTGCATTAACACTTACCCTAAATTATTTTTTTCTTTAATTTTTTCAAAGACAAACAGATATGCCTTGTTTTGCTGTTAGTTTTTTTCTTTGTTTGTAAATTGTGTCTTCAGATGGCAGGCACCATATCAAATGTTAATGGCATAGATCTAACATTGCTTTCTTGTTTTAATTTTTTTTTGTGTTACGTAATTATTTCTGTTGGCTGATGACCACAGGTAATTTTAAGGTTGAGATTACACTTAATAATCATATTGTCAATATTGTTGTAACTCAGCTCAGGGTTATACTCTCTTTGGCTAACATTAGGGGCAAATTTAAAAGTGTGTTATGTGGTGCTTATTAGGGTCCTTTCCGTGATAGTGTTATAACTAGCCTATACAGACTTTTACACTCCGTGGGGCCGCTGTGGCCGAATTGTCAGACCATTCGCGTCCCAGCAAGGCGAGGCAAGCTTCCCTGGATTTTCACATGTGTCGTGCAATGTTGTTGGTCCACAAGTTTTCTCTGAGGTCTCCCTTTTCCCACGCCATTTCATTCTGGCGCTACTCCATACTCACATCATGTCATCCATCACCAGCGCTAAAAGAACTCAATGTTAAGTGCTGACAAAAATCTCTACTCACCCACTCTTATACTCCTTAGACAACTTGAGCAATTGTCTTAATTTATATACATTTATAACTGGTGATTTCAACATCAACTCTAATGATGACACAACCCCTTTACATATGTACAATGTCATAACCAGTTCAAATGGTTTTGTACCACTTAACACTTCTAAGTACGGTAACAGAGGATCTAATGTCTCTGACCATTGCCTCCCAAATTTAATCAACAAAATTTTTTCTGTTTTTACTGTGCAATTTTATTAACAACTCAATAAAAAATCACTTTTCCTGTATAACTACAATCTAAACAATTAGCTACAATTGATAATGCAAAATTTACTCAAAACTGTCAATGACAGACTAAGCAATCTTTTATCATTTTCATTGGAAAATAATCTGCTACGAAGAATTTAATATCTGTCATATACGGAGCCTCTCGTGAGGCCAAAACCCTCTTACAGTAGGTTTATTAAGAAGTTCAGCTTTGCCCCGTGGGTAAAGACTTAGTTTACTGATGAAAAATATCTGTATTGTTAGAAGTAGTCATAAAGAAAATTGTAGTTTATTAACTTCAAAAATTTAAGTTTTTTTGTTTGTTTATGTTAGGTTAGTTTAAGTCAGTTAAGGTTAGTTTCAGTGAGGTTATGTTATTTTACAATTAAATTTTCCATTTTTCATTAGGTTAGGTTACCATTACTAAAGTTTGATAACTTAACCTTACCCAACATAACGAGAAATGGAAAACTTTATTAAAAATAATCAAAATTTACCAAGAAACATAACCTGATATGTCAAACAGAAAATTTTGAAGTTGGAAATCAACCACTTCTAACGTCTGTAGAAACATTTTTCATCAATAAAGTATACCTCTAAAATCAATAGTTTGGCAGGTATTTGATGAGTAGTGATTATTGATATTTACTATTTCTTTAAACTAGTCAATGAACATAGTAAACTTTACAAAAAATTCAAACAAAAGCAACACAGTAATCAAACCAGGAACCAATCAAATCAAATGACTAATCATATTACTACTCTTAAGTTAGGTTGCATGTATGTTATCTAAGGCAGAATATTGAGGAAGAGGGAATAACAGTGAGTAGATCCAGGTGATGAACAGAACAGAGTGGGGTAAACAGCCAGTTCTTCTGGGGTCTGTGAGGGAATGGAATTTACTTTCGGAGAAGTTGGTGACAGTGAGGGGAGTTGAAAGTTTAGGAGGGGATTGCCTAATTGCAAGTTCATGCTCTTATTAGAGCAAGCATCTAAATAAAGTAGTCTACAGGGAAATAAAGAATTGAAATAATGTAGCATTATAGGGCTTACTGAGATTTAAAAAAAAAAAAAAAAACGTATCCATTAGGCTGTAGAAAAGTTCAGTATTTTTTTGTGAGAACTAATTTTATAAATTAAAAATACTTTAATATGCAACTTGTAATTTGAATACAATGACTGCTTAAGAGATGCTATCAAGTGATCCTTTTTATCCATTAAAGGCAACCAAAGAATAGTAGGTAAGCAATGTGGACAAGACTATGTGTGACAAAACTAAAACAGCGTTTTTATGTAGACCTATTGAGCATTACAATGGTGTGCAGTGTTTTTAAAGTAGGTCCAACTTTTTTTCGTTTGGGATTTTAAGTGGTGATCTCGTAATTTTATATGAGTGAAATTATATTATTTATTATTATTATTTTGTGCAAAGTACAAATTATGGCATAAGTTAAAAGTCTAAAGCATGAGTGTGTTTCTGTTTAACAAATTAGGCTATGTTGATATTATTCTAGATGATGATCAGACAGAAAAAGCCATTTTTAGAAACTTTCAGTTACTTCAAGAACTTATTTTTAACGGGCATATTATATTTTTAAAACATTAATGCATAGTTTGAAGTGTGTTGTCTTTTAATAGGTAATTTACGATATTGGGAACAAGTTTAAGAAGTTTTGCATAAATCCAACTGTGTGTGGTATGCTACATCGTCATTCAGGCATATTGAACCACCAAAAAAGATTTCCAAGTTGAGTTTTTCATGTTATTGTTTTTTCATACTTTTAATTTATTTTTTGTAGCTGTTTATGATTGTTTTGTTCATAGTATAACTATGTATATTTTTCTCAGGAATTGGGGTTTAAGATATGATGCAGCAAGTATATAAAACTCTTCCAGACGACAGACCTATCACAGGCATACAAGTTGTTGAAGATTCCGACAAATGCCCCGCTGGTTTTGTTGTTGTAAGTATAAGTTAAAACTGCAGTAAAAGGCGTTAATAAATTATCTAACACTCACAAATTGACTGCCACACAGTGGCGAGATCTCTCCAAAATCAAATCCTTCCTCAACTTTCTAACCCCCTTCACAGTTGCCAACTTTTCCTGCAGTACATTCCTTTCCATAACTGTCTTAACAAGCATAGGCTGTCTATCTCGTTGTGTTCTCATCCACACCCTCTGAATATTCTCATTGTGGTTTCCTCTGCCCTTGTATCTTCCCTCATTCAGCTGGAACCTACGTAGTTTGATAAAAAGCTAATCATACAAAAAACAAATGTCAGTTTCAATTGATGTGATTCCATATTGTTATAATATCTACTTTGAAATAGGAAATTACACTGAACTACATTGGGTAGCTCGCTGCCAACCGTACAAGGAGTAAGGAACTATTTTTTAACTAAACACAGTTAACGTCTAGTGATTTTTTTTCTTCACAGATTACATTTTTAGTGTTAAATTTATCCTGAACTGTCTACGTAGAGACATGCAAAATTTGCGTTATCATTTGGTAGCAAACTAAACTGCAATTTCCTATACATAACAGAACATAATCTGCAATTCAATTGGCCACGAACCTTTAAGTGCTGTCATTTACGTGTGTTATATCTTTACAGAGATTGGCCTCTCTACCATGTAAGCATTCTGCGCAGCAAGTTACAACATTATTAGCCAATGGGAGACGTTGGACGAGCCTATAGTCACTTGGTGTCTAGTCAGCTGTCAGAAAATAACACAAATTTTGCATGTCTCTACCTATACGGTACTATCACTCACAACACTGATATTCTAGAAATGGAGTCATAGGTTCGTGGTCAGAATAGGCATTAAAAAGCCATATGCCTTTAAACAAGATGCCCTCTCCATTTTATATCCTGTACATTCCTACAAGCCTTACTTTAATTTAAAAATAACACTCGTATACTTATTTGTTTACCTATATCTAATGTGATAAGTATTGTTGGAAACATATACAGTAATGTTGAACTATGTAATTAATATAACTTGTGAAATATCTCTGTTTCCTGTGTATGGAAAAAAAAAAAAAGTTACGTATACAATAAAGCAAATAAAAAACTAGAAATTGTTTCTTTGACAGGTAAGTCGGACTCATGATCAAGATTCAGATGCTGACTTGTGGAGAGAGGCCAGCTTCTTTGTACGTCGTACTCGCTATTTGTGCCTGTCGAAGAATGAAGGTCTGCCAAACTACATAGTTGAGTCTGTTGTCGTGATTGGTGAAAAGGAGTTTCCCCCAGATGGCTTTTGTGTTATTGCTCGCACAATAGACTCAGGTAAGGCCTGCATGTTTTCTTAGTGTATGTCATGATTGTGTTGTATGCCAACTAGAGGGAAATACTGCTTTGAAAAGATTATTATAATTTAGTTTTTGGTATCCAACTGAAAATTACTTAATTGTAGAGATAAGTTGAGAGATTACTGAGATAGTGCAGTGAGATAATAATACTCATATTGCAACATAAGCTAACTGATTCTCATTTAGGCCCTACCATTGTAACATATTTACAGGTTAATTTTTTCGCAATGCTTCAGTTTTTTTGAGACATTTTTATGGTACTTTGAGTTTGATGTAATTTTTCAGTAATTATGCCAAAGCTACCTGTCATGTGAATACACAATTAATTAATAGCATTTTTATTTTAGTTTAATGACAAACAAATCAGGAAGTAGGAGGAAAGTGAATTAAAATTTTAATGATTTACCACTTAAATATTCTTGTTAAGAATAAACTTAGATGCAAGTATCATAGTTTTATATTTAACATTATTTTGTGTTTTGATAATTTTTTTTTGTTTTTGCATAATGTTGAATGATTTTGTATATTTGTATTACAGGGTTCTTTTTACACTCCTTGAGAGTCCTGAAATTTAAGTGTTCGGTTTAAAAGCCACTTTTATAATATTAACTTAAAATGATTCATAGAGACTGTTGTAGCTTTTGCAGGAAGTTTATTAAAAAAGTTACTCCTATTTGCAAAAAAAAGTAGTTTTAGTTTTACTTATCCTAACGTAGGTACTATTTACAAGAGACTTATTTCTAGTATCATGATTATTCTTATTACATCTCAAAGAACACAAAGAAAATGTTCTGTCAAATAAAAAAAACATAAAGTACAAAAAAGTAAAGAAAATTGGTACTCGCCCTAACGGTCAGACAAAAAAAGGAAGGTAATGATGAATATAAATAAATTCAAGTACGATAATACAGAAATGTCGAGACAACTGTATTTGCTGTCCAGTAAAGAGTACAGATAGGCAATAAATGATGCAAAAAAAGTTTACAATGCCAATATTATTGAAAATTCCAAAAATAAATGTAAAGAAGCATGGATAATAATTAATTCTGTTGTTAAAGACAACACCAATGGCGATTCAACAATATCTCCTTATGAATTTAATTTATTTTTTATAAATTCTGTAAATGTAAAATGTAATAATATACGACGGCCTACGAAAACTGGCATTGATTTGATTGACAATTACCACATAATGCCAAAGAATGATAATTTTACTTTTACTAAGGTAACACCTGATGTGGTCTTAAAAATTGTAAGTGATTTTAAATATAATGATAGTGTTGATGTCTATGATATCTCATGTAATATTATAAATAAAAATTAACTGCTTTGTTTATCCATTAACAATGTATCTCAACAAATGTTTACAAGAATGTGTTTTTCTCAACATGTTAAAAATATCAAGAGTCATTACAATATTTAAAAAAAAGGTGATAAAAACTCTCCAGCCAGCTATAGTCCAATATCCTTGGTGCCAATTTTCTCAATAATATTAGAGTGTGTTATTTACTTTGTGCTGTAATCTCTATACAGACACGTGAAAACACACGGCTGTTAATACCTGGGGGAACAATCCCACACCTGAGCACTCATGCTAACATCCGCTCGACTTGGTGAACACATATTCAGCAGTCAAACGCACACAACATGAACACTGGGGAAGGGTTCAACTCGCTACTGCAATTAAACTGACAGGCCTGATAAAATGCACAAAATATATTGACTGAAATAATCCGAGCACATAAATTAACAGAGCCAACACCAGGCTTAATCATTACAAAATTCAAAGGCAATCGCTG
>PNEQ01102918.1:0-12485 GCA_003012365.1 Medauroidea extradentata
CGTCCGCATCACGGCCCATTGAGTTGATCAGGAGGGCGACCTGGCGAGAAGCTGGTAGATTTTCACCGCCAACGGCCTCGTGGTAATATCGGAATTTCTTTTTCCACTGAAGCCAGTTATTTGCGACATCGCCATCGCGTCGGAGCTTTTTAATGGGTTTCACGAGCGTATCCATTATGATCCTATTGACTGCGCCATGCGATGTTTGTAAATGAAACCATTTAATCACTTTTAAACATGGATTTATTTTACCATCCTTTTCGTCGGTTAGCTCCCATCCACGTCCTCCTATCTACTGCTGCCAACCTGCACATGCCAACCTCCTCTCCTGGTTGGTGTTACCAACTTTACATATCATGACAGAAAGGAAGTGGGCGGAGTTTAGTCCGACCGCCGTAACATCAGCGCCAATAAAACACGATATTCTCGGTAACTTGGTGAACTACAGCCAAACAACAAGGGGGTCAAATATCCAGGCGAGTGTCCAGACCTGTTCTTCTACGACCGTGCTGTAGACTGGCACCTAACATTATGCTACGGAGGCCGGCAAAGAGCAACTGAAATGCGAGCTGAGGTTAAAGAATGGCTGCTATATCATTCTTTTTTGTGCTATTTCTGCTGCATGCAGTATGGGCACTAAATTATTGTTTCTTTATTGTAATTGTAAAAAATAACAGTGATGACCTATTAATTCAAAACTAATGCACTATTTATATAATATTACCACTTATATGTTCATTCATTTATCATCATCCAACATTTGACAATACAAAGTGTATAGGGTACTTGAAATTATTTTAAATTTAACAGGTGTACTTGTCAAAATCAGAACTGACACTAAGCAACCCATGCAACAAAATTCAGTAACTTTTTCGGTGACCTATGGGGACATAATAAAGTTCTTGTGACCTACGTACTTATGCCTAATAATCACTTATAACATCATCAGAGTTGCAAAATTTAATTATTTACAAGAACTATAAAAACAATGACTAAATATCTTTTCTTAGTTTTTTTAGCTTTAATTCTTCCCCTTTTTCTTCCAATAGTTTTTTTTTTTTTTTTTTTTTTTTTTTTTTTTTTTTTTTTTTTTTTTTTTTTTTTTTTTTTTTTTTTTTTTTTTTTTTTTTTTTTTTTTTTTTCTAGTTAAAAAGCTCTAACATCTTGGTATTGTGTGCTGCTCTCTTCAACAATAAGGTAGCGATTTCACAAAAATACTATTGGGAACCATCAAAAAAATTGCAAAAATTAAAAAGTTAAAGCTGTTAAAAAATGTGACCGCGCACATTGGAGAGCAACGTTGTGCTTGTGAGCACTACTACATTACACAGTTTGTCTAGCTTTATTTATTTATAAGGCAAAAAAAGCTTACTCTTCCTAGATAACAAGGCTTTGACAGCTAGTTACATGCTTGTCTTACCGCTGGCAGATGAAACCACCCTCCCCCATGAAAGCTAGCATTACATGATTGTTTCATGGCAAGCATATGACGGCCACCCTCCCCCCTTCACCAACACGTATTAAACTTTCTCAGTGTGGGAAACGACTTCCAATGCCTTTCCCGGAAACTGTCAATATCTTCATTCCCTTAGCGAAAAAATGTCCAGCCGACATCCAACTTGTAACCCTACCCTTCTCCTAGTCAGTTAATCAAGTAAAAATGTCGCTAGAGTCGTAATTCAGGTACGGAATAAATTATCATTACTAATACATAATTTTAATGCTACATACTTATATTATACCAGTACAAGAAGATATTCTGCACTGTTTTAACTTGTTTTAATAACTTAGGTCTGCCAGTGGCGACTGGAACTACCACTTCTGCAGATTTGGCATATTTTTCAAAAAGGCCGCCAAGTAACTACTCTTTGGATCATGACCGTTCGTTAAGCATCCAACGAGTGAGGAGATCCAGTCACGTGACCAATGATACCCAGTAGGATTGTACCTACTTCATTTCTATAAGCACCTCTGGGAAGTAAACACGACTGGGAAACGGGTAAGAACGGCATAAGTGACTAAGTTTGAACTTGTTGACGGCGCCGTTTTTCTATTAACTCATCTCTTGCAGCACACATACAATATCTGGCATGCCATTGTTAAAAGGGCACAAGTATGTACTGAACACAGTGCAGCACAAAGGTTGAACTTACAAAGAATTCCTAGCAAAGTATAAGCTTGTTTTTCGAAGGTGCAAATAAATGAGCGCTATTTAAACATATGAAAATAAACTGCTTGTTTCTACATGGCACTCAACTGCCCACTTACAAAATCCGTGACCCTTTGTTAAATTCCGTGACTTCTGTGATCTCGTTTAAATTCAGTGACTTTTTTGGTGACTTCCGTGACCAGTGGACATCCTGTATTAGACAAAATCCTTGGCCATACATTTCTATGATAAAAACACTGTTGACTATTTTAATTTTCAGAAACAGTTTTTAACAAGATTTTATAAGTTACAACAGAAATTAATATGCTAATACTTAGATACTATGAGAAATAATTATTTTGAGAAATAATTATTTTTCATTAAAACCATGTATTGTTAAGTAATTTTCTCATTTCCACAACTGTATTTATTACACTACTTGCATTTATTCACATACAACAATACAATAATAAAAAAAAACTGCAAGATTTACCAAAATTGAATCAACAAAGCAATGAGTAACTCTAACAAAAAATTAAAGACAGAGGGGAAAAAAAAAGACATCTAACAGTAAAATGATGAAAGTGTGAAGATACTGGTTTTTTATTAAAAATACATGTCTCTTTCCCAGCCTCATATAATATCGTAGGCAATGATAACATATGCAATTCTATATTTTTGTAAATTCAAAAAATGCCAGTTTGTTTCAGGACATAACAGAAATCCTGCGCAGGCTCAACATATTATTGCATGATGATGTTAGTAACTCTGATACATTAATCTGAGGTGAGCATGGTGTAACTGTAAGCTGTTTTAAGCCAGTAGGGAAGGAGGAAAAATAACAATTAATGCAAAATGTGACACAAGAGAGATAACATTTTACATTTATTTAATGAATTAAAGCTACAATGTTACAGTACGTAACTTAAAAAATTGTTTGTTTTAGCAATCTATTTGGCTTACTGTAGTATTTTGATGTATACTTTGATCAGATAACTTTATTGTACATCTAAGTTCAGTTAACCTATACTTTGCTTTTGTTGGACTGTAACGACTCTGGTATTGTCAATGCCTTATTAGCCTTCAGCAGTATATAAAGTGGTTGGTTACCATAACTATAATGCACTGGTAAAATACTCATCTCACATTTGGGACAACTTTGGTTCAATCCCCAGCTTCAGCCATCCTGATTTCTGTTTCCCCACATTTTCCAAAATTAGATACTCCAGGCGAGTACTGGGATGGATTCTTAAATAGGCCATGGCAACTCCTACCCCCTTTCCCCCGTGTTCCTCTACCAAGGCCTTGTGCTGTTCGAAGACACGTAAAGCGACTTAATAAATAAAAATTATATTCTTGCATCAGTATGATTGTATAGACGTCTCTGTACCACACTTGCATGATAATGTGCACTATCATGTTTGTTGTCAGAATAAACACCTCACTGATACTAATCTATTGCAGCTGAGTAAAAATACAGTAAAGTTATATGAATAGTGTGTGTCAAATTGTAACCTACTTCACAATTCCACGAAAGTGTGTGTGTTTGAACTAATAATTCTGTATTTAATTCACTCACTTGAGTCTGTAACCAATCAGTGGTCCATCTGTAAAATCACAGTCCACTACATTGGACAGACATCTTAAGTTCCTTCATACAAGCTTTGGTTTACGGTTTGTGCATAGCTCCACAGCCATTTGATGTTTAGAATATGGACTTTACAACTTAATTTTATGAAACAACATAAAGTACAACCAACATTGTTTGGATTACGTTCTGATGTCAAAATGTACATTCCAGAATTAATGATTTCATATGTTGTGCATAGATGTTATCACAAACTGAAAAATTTTCATGGATGTACACCATTACGAGTGAATGTTGCCCAGTCACAAGTTTTTTTGTGACTTAGCAACATTCACTCACAATGGCCCACATCTGTGAAAATGGTTCAGTTTGTAATGTGACAATTCACAGGTGCAAGATTCGTCCAAAAATTATGCTATCTTACACAAAAAAAGTTTAGATTTTCTTGGCATGTCTGTGGTCCTCACGATACCCAGCTGTGTGGCAGTAACCAAGGATGGCTCCAAACCAAGGTGGTGGCAGCAGGGGCAATCACCCCTCACACACACACAAACATATAAGGGATATCATAAGTTACATTGGTGAAGGACCAGTTCAGAATTGCTCTGGTTTATTTGTAGGGGAAAAATGTAGATAAACACACCAAAGCGTCAACAAAGTGCCAGCTCTTTTTTTTTTTTTTTTTAATAATTCACCCCTTCCCTTCTAACTCATTGCTGGATCTGTGCCTTGTGGTACAGCAGTAAGCACGAACTTATTGTATACTTTTTATTTTGTAATTACCACTGGAGAGGTAGCTTCTGCAGTGTATAATATTAATATTATTGTTATTAATACCATGCAGTAGGGCTGCCAATGATACATTTTTTTTAATCACCTCACACTCTCAAGGCTAACAATCTAGCACGTCCTTGTTAACAGTTTCTCCTTCAGTAAATTACACTCCCTCTGATCTTAATATTGACTGCCCACACTGCTCAGCTCTCCTCAATGCTCTTTGGATCTTTTCACTATTGTTCCTTACTACAGGGGTAGTAGTGCCCTATGTTGTCTCTTGCAGGAGTTACGAGAGAAAATACACTACACTACAACTGTTGCATCATGCACTAAAACACATTCTGGGGACGATGTGTTAGTAAACTATTGTAGTCTGCCATATGCAACATATTGATGAGAGAACGAGTGCAGCAATGATAAACAAGACCAGTAATGTAACAATACCACTACTTTAGGTGTTTTCAGGTAAGCAAGTATGTAAGTGGGCTTTTTACATCTTGTCAACAGTGAGGTCATTAAAGACGTTTACACAGAACTTTACCCAAGGACAGGAACTAAGAAAAGAATTGGTCATAGCCTTTGCAAGAAACCATTCCAGCATTCCCCCATAGCAACTTTGGGAAACCATGGAAAATTGAAATCTGGATGGCAGGAGCCGGTGATTGAACTTAGATCCTCCCGAATGTGAGTCCAACATGTTGGCAGGAGTAACTATGACTCTCTTAAGGTAGCCAAGTGCCTCATCAACTCATAGTGACGTTGCATGTAACTATCCTATAGAGAATTCCCTGCCCAGTCCCTCTGGCTGATGATAAGCACGATCGAGTAACCGGGCCTCGCTAGGCTGTAAGATGTGGACCACTGGACACACCTGGTGGGTAGACTGCGCAGAAATGCCAAGTCTCCCCAACTCGATCAATGGTTCCGAAATTGGAGTACGAGCTGCTGGTCGCTTGAAATGACGGAGTTACTATCGGCTCTAGTATTGGAGACTAAACAGATGTCAGGTTACGGAACGGGCTGGTCTTGCCCAAGTCATAGCCTCTGCCAGCCCACGGGAACCCACTACCTCCTCATGGTACCGCTGGTAACCTCAGGTTCTTTGCTGAAGGGAACTAAAGTGGGAAACTCCCGGGCATGCCCAATCCCTGTTGTACTAAAGGGGCATCAACCACTTGATGAAGGGTTCTCTATGGGCAGTCATGGAGCTGAATGATGGTGGTTGGTATGTTGACTCCTTAACTGGCAGTACGTGCAGCCCAGGACACTGGATTCAACGTGAGATTCCCAGATGTCCGGTATGCATTTGGCTTAGGCCTAGTAACGCACAAGGACTGGAAAATAAGGAGGAGCACGGGCCGGCCGTTTGCCCAACTATGGTTTTCCTAGTGATTCGGTCGGATGAGGAGCACTTGTGCTGGTGGTGGTATAAAATAAATATTTGCTGGTGTGTAGCGATGGTGGCGGTCGAGTTGGTTCTGGATTGCTCGTCACTAAGATCGAAAGTACACCCTGAGTCGGCATTACTAGGCCTAAGCCACGTCCATACCATACATCTGGGAATCTTCACATTGAATCCCGTGTCCTGGGCCGCATGTACTGACAGTTAAGGAGTCGACCTATCAACCACCGTCATCCAGCTCCATGACTGCCCACAGAGAATCCTTCATTACGTGGTTGATACCCCTTTAGTACAACAGGGATTGGGCATGCTCGGGATTTTCCCACTTTAGTTCCCTTCAGCAAAGAACCAGAGGTTACCAGCGGTACCACGAGGAGGTAGTGTGTTCCCGTGGGGTGACAGAGGCCATGACCTGCGCATGACCAGCCCGTTCCATAACCTGACATCTGCTTAGTCTTTGATACTAGCAGAGCAGACAGTGACTACGACATATCAAGCGACCACAGTACAGTGTAACACTCCATTACACAACACACATGTACCTTAATCTGGCGTGGAACAGATGGAATGAAACATAATTTTACAGGTGTAATGTTGTGCTAACTTACACAGAAAATTATGTACTCATCAAATGACATAGTACTGCAGTGACAGTAAAACTGTAATGTTATAAATATATATATATATATATATATATATATATATATATATATATATATATATATATATATATATATATATATATATAGACACACACACACACACACTTACACTCACTCTCACACTTACACTCACACTCACACACACACACACACACACCATAACTATCAGTACATTCTTGTTAATGTGCGAGTCCGTATTAGTTTTTACGTACTAAATTTGTGTGTACATTTTGTCAGCGCAGGAAGGCAAACATAGACTACCAGACTAAGTTGCAAAAGAAACTACCAGAAGACTTCAAAACTGAACTACTAAATCTGCATTATGAAGTCATGCAAACAACTCAGAAGGAAGATGTTGAAAACTTAAAAAATATCATGAAAAATATTTACTCTTAGACATAACTCATTCTGACTTTTTTTTTTACAAAAAAAAAAAGCTGCCTTAAGTTTTTGTAATGCTGTTTTCAGGTCTCTAATTTCACAGAACTTTTTTTACTTTACCCACAAAGCTTATGGGAATTATTTTCATCCCTTATTTGCAGTAAAATGTAATGTAAGCTGTCAAAATATTACGTATAACTAAAGTCATCATTTCTTTATGACATCATCCATTTTTAACCTTACGATACCGTGCTGTGAAGCTTGATTTATACACTCTTATTCATGCATTCTAAGTGTTGCATTACATCTCAATAATTTGGCTGGTTTTTGTGAGAGAATTTCTATATGGGTAAGATAACAGTAGGTTAACAAATATCACTTCTGTTGCTGGTGAAATTCAGTATACATTATGAGAAAATAAATTAAAAAACACTTCAAGTGAGTGGTTTTTAAAGGAGAAATACATTTCTTTACATCTGTGTGAAAGTAGACACAAATGTAGACTAGTTATACAGAACCACCACCAGCACATATTAATTTCAGAACAACATTTATAATGTCACCAAAATGTGTATATAGTACCTATGTCAGTTGATGTTCGAGCCACTGGCACAACCCTCGGTATCAGCAAAAGTAGTTTTATTATGTTGGGCACCATGGGATAATAACTTGGCTTTGGTCAAACTTGTTTTAGTAATAAGAAATTTAGTGGTGATTATTTTGAGTATTATATATACATTTTTGGAAATAAAAAGCTCGTACAGCACAATATGTTGTACAGTTATTCCCAAATTTATTCAAGCTGTTAAGGATGCTGCATAATTCAGAGTCGTGGTGCGAACAATATTAGGGATATAGTATATGTTATATTCTGTGTGGCACAGACCGTGTCAAACATGTATGTACACCACTGACTTTTTTTTGTTCATTTTGGTCCAGCCCTCGTTGCTATGACCTTTTAGGACATTTTAAGATAACAGGAAAAATATGAACAAATACGTGCCTAGTTCAGTAACTGATCCCCATGTTGTTAATGTTGGAGTGCGTTGTATGAAGCAATCCTGTCATATACACTGTCGTTAACTTCATGAACAGCTATACGAATTTCTTTACCAGTAGTTTCAAGACATAATAGTCAACTGAAATTATCCTTAATGTACTTAATTTAATTGGCACATTTTGGCAACAAATTTACACATACACTAATACATTTTGGTTGCCTCACAGTATGTTGTATAATGTCTTGAACATAGCGCACCACAGTATGTTGTATCATGTCTTGAACATAGCTGGAAATTATTTTATGTGTTAACTGATGAGCTGTGGAAGGAACCGGAAGGGTCGAGGCTAGAGTCAGTGGCTTGATGAAAAAATATAAAAGGGGTTGTGAATGACCATAGGCGTGTAACGTGAAACTCACTATCCATTTCTTCACTGGAAAAATACGCCATTCTGTCGTACTAATTTTTCTTTTGTCGTGGGTAACAATACGTTTTCATAAAAACAGCTCTATCACTTCTGGTTGTCCACACAGCTTTGTAACACGCTTACACAAACAAACAGTAGCCTTCTTTGGAAAGCTTGCAACTTCTCAAATTCCCTACAAAACTAAAACCACTACTCATGTTGAAAGTTTTAAAGTAATTCAATGATTTCTTCCATACCAACTCTTTCAATATGCTGCTTCGGCAATTTTAAAACACGTTTGTCAACGTTTGTGTTTCCCCACAGATACTAGTAGCGCCTCTGGCGAATCTCACCATAACTACTAGGCTCCGCCTCTTTTCAAGTCGTCCATTGCGATCTCATGTTCACTCTACTATATACTACCTCTATGAACCAATTTCAACAATGCGACAAGTGTTACCAGCCCCTCTAATATCAACAATGCAACCAGTGTTATGAACCCCTCAGATGTCAACAATGCAACCAGTTTTCCCAACACCCATAATGTCGAAAAGGCAATCAGTGTCAACAACCCCTCAAGAGTCAACAGCACAACAAGTGTCACCAAGACTGCTAATGTCAGTAATGCAACCAGTGTTACCAACCCCTCAAATGGCAATAATGTGACCAGTGTCAACAATGCGAGAAGTGTTACCAATGTCTCTTATGTCAACAATACAACCAGTGTTACGAACCCCTCGAATGTAACAATGCGACAAGTGTTACGAACCCCTCTAATGTCAACGATACAACCAGTGTTACGAACCCTGCAAATGTCAACAATGCAACAAGTGACAAGAATACTGCTAATGTCAATAACACAATCAGCGTTACCAACCCCTCAAATGTCAACAATGGACTGTACGTGCAAAGTTGTGGGTATGGTCAAAATCAACATGCAAATTCGGGACACTAACACTGATGTTGTTGCACTTGCCTCGGACAACATTCGCGAGGACCTCATCCTCGGAGTGCCGTGGTTGGTAGAACAAAAAAACTGTCATCGAGATAGCAGACAATCGCATCCATTTCGGCATATGTGAGCACCACACAGTATACCACCCAGGGTGCAGACCAACCCACCATACCTCGCACATTGAGTTAGACAGTTTCGACCATGCCATACCAGATCAGTACTGTGTCGTGATCCAGAAAGCTCTTGATGAGTGGAGGGAAGTGTTTGGCGATGCAGACCCCTTAAGGCGCACAACAGTCGCGGAGCATGAATTCATTCTAGCGCATGACGAGCCTCTGTTCATCCCACCTCACGACTATGGACCACACCAGTTTACGTATCATCAATTTACAAATTGCTGAAATGATTGTCGACGGCATGATAGAGCCCACAAAGAGCAGGTATAACTCAGCCATCATTCTTGCACCAAAGAAGGATGGCAACTGATGCTTTTGTGTCAACATCCGCCTTCCGAACCTAATCACGTAAAGCAAACCACCACCAGTTCTCAACATCAAAACTGCCTTAAGCCTAATAGGAAGCGCCAAGATCCTCACCACCCTCGATCTGCGCAGTGGATTGGCAGGTCCCGGTCAAACAATCCGACCGGCACAAAACCACTTTTACTGCCCCTGATGGTAGGAGGTTTCAATTTTGTGCCATGTCTTTTGGGCTCAAATGTGCACCGCAACTTTTCAGGACATGATGGTTCGTGTGTTGGACAGCATCATCGGCGAATTCGCCATGGCATACCTAGATGATGTGATCTGGTCACAGACTTGGGAGGAACATGTAGACCACCTCGCCATCGTGTTAGAGCATCTCGCAATAAACGGGCTCACTGGTGCCAACCATAAGTGCAGCATCGGCAAGGCCAGTCTCAAGTATCTAGGGCACCTGGTGGACAAAGTCGGGACCCGGCCAAATGAGGAACATCAACGACTCATCCAAGTGTATCCGCCACCATGCACAAACAAACAATTAAGAAAATTCTTCAGGTTGATTAATTGGCTACGGCAGGACGTGCTAGACTTCGCACTCATAACAGCCCCACTCACGGACATGCTTTCTGTCACTTGCAAGTAACAGTGGACACCCATGATGCAACAGGCATTCGACGAAGTCAAACACAGGTTCGGGCAATGCAAAACACTCGCGCGGGTTGATCCATCAATGCAGACAGACACGAGCCTGGATGGCCTGAGTGCAGTACTGTTATAGTACGATGAGGACGGCGAGAACCGCATCATCGACTACGCCAGTGCTAAGTTTGAGCCGCGCGAGTGCTTAGCCATTATCTGGGCTGTCAAGCACTATAGACAATGCATGGAATATCAACAACTCACACTACACACTGACACCGCTGAGAAAATTTGCAACTGCCAAAACCAGCTCATTAAAAACTGGCATGTCATGGATGGCCGGTTAGAACAGAGCGTGGCTAACGGCGAAAACTCGTGGCAAATCTATGTTTCCCAGGCAGCCGCCCCACTTGTGATCCAGCACCACCACGATCACCACCTAGCCGGACACCCAGTTGCCTAACAAACAAACAGGAGCATTCAAGATGCTTACACTAGACTTGATGGGGCCCTACCTGCGGTCTGCAGGCAGAAATAAATTCTTCCTGTTCAGTCGCTGGATCGAGGTGTACCCACTAACCACAGCCTGTACAACCAACATCGCCAAGACGCTCGTCAACGACTTCTTCCAACACAGAGAATCCCAGAAGACCCTCCTGATGGACAATGACGTGCAATTCACTGGAAGGAAATAGCGCGGATGCTGTACGATGTGGAGCATGCGGCACCGTACCATCGACCAATACCACCCCAGAGAAAATCCAGCAGGGAGGCACAACCAAGAACTTAAGGCGCAACTCCGGCTACGAGCCGGAGATGACCATACATCATGTGCTCAACACATCCCCTAGACCATATTCTGCCTCCGCAACCGCGTGAAAGATGCCACAGGACACTCACCAGCCGATCACCTGGAGTTGCTGCAGCACTAATCCACACCAGAGCCGGCGCGCCGCCCCAGCGGAAATGTCGCCTGCCAGCGTGCTACCGGAAGGTTGCGTACGTTGAACCACAGAGTAACCACAATGGCCGGCCGCAGCGGACTCACCTTGTGCCTGCCAGGTACAGAGACGAGCCACACCAGTTATTAGTCATCCAAGGTAAGCGCCAACCATCGAGAACCTTGTCTGCCCCCGGAGGCCATGCCTACGGGACAGCCACCTACCACCTCGATGGCACCCCTATTGACGAGGGGGACAGTCCCGACAATGGGTCTCTGAGGGAGGGCCATTTCACGTGACCCGCCTAGCGCCGGGTTTTAGACCCATTGTCGCCTCCTCTATGATGTCACCACAGACACCAAAATAACTTCCCAGTTGTTTGTAGGGGCCACGGGCCAAGGAGTGAACGAAACAATCAGGAAGTGACATTTTAAGTAGTGCAATTTTAGTACCAACGGGTCATTGGTAGTTTGTTGATCCCCTTCTTAGCAAGGGAGTAACTAACCCCAAACCAAACCACATGGTCGCACATTTTTACAGCTGCTGAGCATGCGAGTGACCTTAAAATTCATGCAATAATTTACTCAACTCAATAAAAATGTGTTGTGTGCACGAATCTAGCACCTAAAAATATTCATGAATGTCATATAACCACGCATATGTTGATCTAGATCAGGGTCATATAAGTTAGGTCTGGCAACTTCCTAATATTTTTGACTCGCTTACTGAAGCTCGCGGCTGCTTGCGAACTAACGGCGCTAGTAGTAGGTTGACCCAAAACAAATACGTTTTTTCCATAAGAATGCATGTAAACAATGTGCAGCGAGTGTTTTAAAAGCAAAATTTGGTGTGTTACAGTGTTTATATGACAATAATTCGTCTATGATGAACGAACTACAGTTGAATTTATGCACTACCAAGATATTCGTTTTCGAAAACGTCAAATAAATGTAACAAAGTGGCTAACTTTGAAGAGGTAGTCTGGAAGGCATGTCCGCAGTGAAAAGGAATTGAAGTTAAATAAAATTAGTGTTGTGTCGGCCTATTATTAACGTGATGATTTAATAACAAATTTCAATGGAATACGTTTTTGTGTGGTGAA
>PNEQ01102926.1:0-28072 GCA_003012365.1 Medauroidea extradentata
GATTAACCTGTTACCTTAGGTGTCTGTAATTACCCCACAACGTCAAATTGGCAGGGCTATAAATAAGGCCCAGGCGAAGTCGCTGTTAGTGGCAGGGACAAACTTAAGACTGCTTTTCGTGTGGACAGCTATAGCTACTTATCCTGCTGCAGAGTTAGTTCAACTAGCCGCTTGGACATTCTAACACTTGATGACTGAAGTGCCAATCTTGTGTACAAAGAGGTTTTTAAATTAAAGTAAATATTATCGGTTACGAATAATACTCGCGAGCAAAGCCGCGGGGGACTGCTAGTAATAACATATACGATAACTGTAGATGGTCGGAAGAAGAGAGCCTGAATGGAATCTCTTAACAATATCCAGTGTAGATAGAGGGATTTATATCTGAGCGGCTTGTACTGTTCTGCTGCCTCTCAGGTCACTGGGTCACCACGGGTCATCGTCACCGCCAGGAACAGATACAAGTTTTCCTTTGCCCGGGGCAGGAACTGTAGTTTGTTCTCTCTTCACGAATAACACACAGGCTTTAGTTTTTAAGGGAAAGTGATAGACAATTTTATTGTATTTTCAGTTTTTGAGCCGTAACATTTATTAAAATTGTATTGTCAACATTTTCTCTTCGACAAAGCACAGCATATGTTCTCGGTAAACTGCTTGACATAAATAGTAATGGAATCATTCACTAATTAATCATGCAGAATCTTTGCAAGGAAACTCTTGAAAGTTAACCTATAATTCCCTAGCAATGATTCTGCATGACTAATTAACGCAAGATTCCATTATTATAAATGTCAAGCAGTTTACCAAGAATATACCCTACGCTTTGTCGAAGGTAAAATTTTGATAATACAATTTGAATAAATGTTATGGCTCAAAAACTGAAAATACAACAAAATTTTTTAACACTCCCCCTTAAGGGCGCTGCCTACCTCGTAGTTCTGGCAAGAGTAAGAGGAGGACTTTACATGTTAAAATATATTAGATGTAGCCTTTCCTGATACCGTTTTCGTACAAAATCCGTGTTCTGCATTGAGAAGAAAAAATATTACCACGAGAATAAATATAACCTACAGTTCTCTCTTAACGCGCCGAACCTACGCAATAAAAGGTCAGGTAAATCAAATTTTGGATATTTAAGTGTCTTAAATTTGATTTGGATGAAATCAGTCCGGTAGTTCTCGAATAATATGAATTAGAAACTATGAATATATTGCACGAAATATTATAAATTTGTAGACGTACATTATTTAACACAACATAAAGAAATAACATTACCTAATACTAAAAGTGTACCTAATTCAATTAAATTTAAATTTTTCTCTTTTTTTGTTTAAGTTGTGAGGACCACAAATAAAAAAATTTATGGTATGAGAAAATACAAGTCGCTGTACCAAGTACTGGATATGTATTGAGTCTGATGAAGTTTGTATACATTGTTTCATTAGATTATTCATGTGAACAAGGAATGTTCAACGACCACCTTTTCTATAGTCTATACTATGAACACGGCAGTAATAGAAAGAATAAAAAAATCAAGTCCCTTTACATTGTTCTATGCGTGTACCGAGTTAACAATTTTTGACAAATTATAATTCTGATGTCTTGTGTGGCAACAAAATTGTTTAAATTACACACATTTTAAAAATGAACCTGATATGAATCGGGTACACTGAAGCAATGTCAACTTACGAAGTACTGTATACGCACCGAGTTTGATTATAAATGCTGAGAAAAAATTCCGCGTGTATCTCGTATGATTAAGATGTTCGAAGCGCTACCATATTGTAAATATTAACACGGAACGGTCAAAGTGCTTAACGGTCAATCCAATTTACGAAGTGGTATATTTATTTTATTTATTTATGTCTTTTAGAATTTCGAAGTTTAGGCATTTCGCCTTCTCTGATACTTGTATACCAAGTTTAATGAAATTCTAAAATATGATTCCTAATATATCTATTGTGTTCTAAACATGTAGCAATGACTGTCATTGTGAAAATATGAATATGGAATGAACAATATATATGCATACATACAAGTGATGCAATCTTATTAATAATTGAATTCGATTAAATTCTGAAAAAAAAAATGTTTCTCAAATATTTCGTGTGATCAAAAAATTATTTAAATAGCTGCCATTGTGGAAAAACGAACTTGGCACAATCGTTAAGTAACCTTTCTAAGTACTATATGTGTACCGAGTTTGATGAAATTTTGATATAAATTATCATTACTGTAAGATATGTCGCATGAATCAGTGCATGTTCAAATTGCCGCCATTGTAAAATCGTGAACACAGCATGAAAGAAATACATTAAATTAATGTCACATTACTAATAACTATATAAGTACCGATACTCATTAAATTCTGTTGGACTGTTCATCACGTGGGATAGAAAAAATATGGTTAAAATGGTTTCCGTTTTGAATAAATAATCTTACGTCTAGAATAATATAGTTTCAGTGAAACTACCTTATCAAAGTTTGGTAAAAAGTTTATACATTTTTAGAAACAATACATTTCAAAATATAAAAAGATGGTAATACTACTATTAAGTTTATTTAAATTAACTCATTTTGTAAAAATTACCTAACAACTTAAAACCAATAAAAGTTATATATATATATATATATATATATATATATATATATATATATATATATATATATATATATATATATCGTGATATAATTCGTGTGCTCAAATTTTTTCAAATAACGAACATTGTGAAAATATGAACCCGGCCAGAACAAAAGCCATAAAATTCACGCCACCCTACTATGTACTAGGATGTGTACAGATTGAAATAAAACATAAAATTAAAACCACTGCATTTTCACTGCCTTCTGACAGGGCCACAATGTAGGCAGGAGAAGACAGGTGTGAAGGTTCGGCCGTCCGCTCGACTACCGAGACATGCCTGTGGCCCTTCGGCCCGAGTAATGGATGAGGGTAAGTGCGATAAGCGTGGAGCAGCGAAGGAATGGCTAAGGAAACTGGAGTTTCCCGAGAAAACCCACCGGCCTGTGGCAGCGTCCGCTACGTTTCTCACATGTCAGAAATCCAGCCCTGGACCCACCGGGGATTGGGTCCGGATCGCCTACGAGGTAGGCGAGAGGTCTAACCACTCGACCCCCGCAGCCTCTCTAGAACGTGTACAGATTGTTTGATGGAATTTTGATAAGCTATACGCAGAGACCTGAAAAATACGCGTTTTCTTTTGGCCGTAAGCTAGAATTCCAGCAACTGTAAGTTCGTGCCACTTTCGCCTGTAACTTATTTTGCACTTCCTAGAAGTCGCTTAGCCAATAGCAGAGAAGAAATTATATGCAAGCCCATATCACTGCATCATCGAGCAGCCAGTGAGCAGTTAATGTCTGCTTGAATACACACATGTTCTTGGAGGCTAGGCTATAAGTCGGTGAACCCGCGAATTGTTCCCGTCTGTAGTTATGTGGTACAAAAACATATTTTCTGTTCCATAAAAGTTAAAGTGGCTGCAATTGTAAAAATATGAACATGGTAGTACCAAAACCACAAAAAGTCAAGTCACCTTTTTAAGTACTGCTACATGTGTACCGAGTTTGATGAAATTATGAGTTATGATTCTTAAGATATCTTGTATATTTAAGAACTGTTCAAATATCCGCAGTTGTATAAATATAAACACGGCTTGATCGAAATACACGAACTTCATATGTGTGTACCGAGTTTGATTAAAAACAAATGTTATAGCCAAATAACCTTACTACATATATGTGCGCCAAGTTTGATGATATTCTGATGTAGTTTAATGAAGTATAAAAACAAGTAACACTATAGTATTGGGATCAACATTTTATTTTATTTACAGCTGTTATAAAGTTGAAAAACATATTTAGCCACTTTGGATTGAATTCTATTTTAAACGATTGCCCTTAATTTCCAATACGTTTTTGAAAATATAATAATGTCACATACTTCAAAACACCTTAACTTAATGTGTAACACATACGTAATTTTCTTTTTTATCGAATATAATTCAAACATCCCTTTAAAATTCGCTGCCCATGAAGACGTGATGTACCACAAGTAAGGTGCATGATTGTGCATTAAAGAGCAGTTGTGTCCAGTGTTCAAAAACACCTGCGTTGATCGCAGAATGTGAGAGATCGGTCATCATAACCGTGTATCGTGAGAAACAAACAATTTATTGAGGTAAAAAAAATATAATTAATTTTTTTAGGTTTAATCTTTCAATTATTTATATAGCAAATATTATTTTCAACTTTCACTCCGTTCTGAAAACGTGGTATATTTAATATTAAAAAAAAAAAAAAATAAAAACAATTATGTTACTTTCTGCTGTTTAGTCTTGTGTGTGAAAATTTGCAAAGACGTGTTTTAAAAACGTAGTCTATAAACTTTTTTTTACAGTTTTTTCCCTCTTATATTACATTATCAATCTTTTCTGAACTATGTTTAAAGTTTCAAGTCTCTAGCTACTCGGGAAGTTAGATTAACGCGGGATATTAAAAAAAAAATACTTATATTATATTTTGTACATAACTTATTATTTTTCATATTGTTTCTCTCATACTTCATCGGCATCCAATTTTGAGCTATACTCTAAGGTTTCAGATCTGTAGCTCATCTTGTTATCTAACGTCAATGTTACAAAATAGACAGCCAAACTAACAAGAAATTGAGTTAATAAAAATACATATCCTATTTAGAAATTGGGATTGCTACGAATTGTGTTACATAAGAAGTCTCAGAATACTCCTTATACGCAAGAATCATCTCCCAAAACATTTGTGATGAATTTACAAAGATAATGAATATAAAAGTGTGTTTGTGTGTTTATTAGACTTCGTAGGCCAAAAGTCAAGACGGAAGACACTTAACC
The DNA here is from genome assembly GCA_003012365.1 of Medauroidea extradentata. NCBI lineage: Eukaryota > Metazoa > Arthropoda > Insecta > Phasmatodea > Phasmatidae > Medauroidea > Medauroidea extradentata. The sequence continues at coordinate 4,890 of PNEQ01102926.1, forward strand.
TTCTCATAAAGAACTAAGATAGGCCAAACGTTTTCCACGATTGTATTCAGTTCCCGAATTGTTTGATGTCAGGCTACGTGGCATGTTCGATAATTGTTGCGCAGTTTGCCAATCGCTGTTTTTAGGGTTTGCAAATGACTTTTCAAACTGCGCGAATACACCTACATACACGCACACACACATACACACACACCCACCCACCCACCCACCTTCCCACAACGAAGTCATATTCTGCAGTGAGAGCGTTACAAATGGTCAGTAATCTCTGCGACTGTCATTGTTGAAGCGTCAGGTTGATGAGCGGATCTCGCCGTGATGAAACAGTCGGAGCACAAGATATAATTTATTCATTACTTTATGCATTAAATTACGTGATACTTTTGGTTAGCTGTCTGCCTGTGTGATACAGAATGTTGAGTGCTATGAGCGCTCAGCATTTAGATCTCCAATGTTTACACGTGGTATGTATGAAACCAGCGAATTTATATACATTATTCATAGCAATATGTACTAAGAATTTAAATTGCAATCCTAGCTCATTGAAAATCAATTTTCAGACTTCATCGAACATAAATTTAGCTATTTGTGATTACAAATTCCCGGGAAGGTGGAACAAAACGTTTCATAGGCATGGCATGGCCAGAACGATTCTTTAACACGCCTCGATTTCGTACCAACATTTCGTGTAAAATTTTTTTAAACTACAAAAGGGAAAACAAAAAAACCTCTCAGGGATTTTCAACAATGTCCATTCTACGAAAATCTTCAGTAAATATTAGTGAAACGGAGAGACTACGATGTGGTAGTGGTTAGATCGTCGTCTCCCACAACGGTGTTAGGTGAAGTTTTCGACCTGTGGGAAATGTGACTAACGTTGCTGTTGGCTTCTCCGGCCTGCATTCCATCGCTGCTCCACATCATAATTAATCTCACCTCATATCCATTCTTCGGGCTGGCTGGAACATAGCTGATTTTTATGGTAGAACTGCCGTCCCGGACAACATCTCGGTCTTCTCTCAACTGTAGTAATCTTTCCAGAGGCGTGTAATATTTTTTTAGACAATTAAGGCACCCGCCATAAGGCGTCGTCACTTTTAATTTTATTATTTTTCGTTATTCTTAAATTCCGAGAAAAAAACTTAAATATGTGATCATAAATCAAACCATATTTACGCTGTGCTTCATTAATGCCCCGGGATTCCATTTATGCTGTGTTTGCAAGTTTAATTTTTTTTAAATCCTGAAAGGGAGTAGACATCGAAAAACTATTGTATAGAAATGTTGAAAATTTTTGATAGCCTAATTTTTTTCAAAACATATGTTTCCACAATTTTGACTAATTATCGACTTAATTAGATTATCTTAAAGTGAATTATTAGCCACAACTATAAAAACTTCAGTTTTGAAAAAAAAATTAGGCTACATAGTACAATCAAGTGAGTGAGATATTTTGGTCAGTGCTTAACCTTAGAGGTCTTTAGCACTGGCGAGGGGTGACATGAGGTGAGTATGGAGCATTTATATTGATATTTATTTAATACCGTTACGACTGCAATTTAAAGAGTGTTTTTTTTTCTTGTATATTTAGTCTGTTTACAATTCAACTAATGAAGTTTTTAGCCCTCTGCTAAGAAAACTATGTCTCGATTAAGCTACTTTTTCTACTCTTGCATCTTATCAACTGTGTACAACTGAGTTGCATATTTTATGACCTCGTAATACCACACTTCATTAAGCTGATTGAGCGGAATAACTCACGATCAATATCACATATCAATGACACTGATATTCTGAGAACGTTTGGCAGTTTTCAAAAATAATCATTCCCTTTCGCTCCTAAAAATAACATCATTGAAATTAAATTATTAGGAAGTTATTTTTATCTCAAAGTCAATCGTATAGTCTCTCCTCTTTAGTCCTACTCATTGGCGATACTACTTTTCAAGAGCAATTTTAAAAGTTCAGGAATAATAATAGTAATAATAATTCCTTTTGAAATTATCGGGAAACTGCCAGGTGGCAAACTACAAGTGCTTCCTCAATCAGTACCAAATTCTTCGTAAATTTTCCAACCCCCATTACCTTCACTAACTCCTCCGAAAGTAAATTCAACTCCCTTACCTTCCTCCTAAGCACGGACTGCCTATATTGTTCTGTTATGCTCCTCACCCCATAAATAATCTCGCGGTTAATTCCTCTTCCTCTATACTCCGCCCTAGTTGTATCGTGTACTTTCTCGTGCGGAGAAAGACTATAAAGAATCTCGGCATTATTGAGAGAGTGTTATGTGCACATATAATCGGCCCTGACTCGTTATAAGTTATAATGAGAGTGGCGAGTTAGATTGTGAGGGAATGATCAAAGATGTCTACTATTGACTGTTGACTGAATTTTCAATACTAGATGCTCAGTGAACTTTGGTTAACTACACGAACACTGACGTTGTCCACATATGTATTATTGTTGTAAGACGCTAGGGTATCTTATTGTGAAGCTATTATCGTTGATAATGTTTTTAAAATACTAATTAATTTCTTAAGGCTCTACGAAAGAAGAACATTTAATATTTTATATTTGTTGTGCTTTAGAAACGTACTCATTGTAAAATCAAATATACTTACTCTAATACGTTTATGCATTGAATTAAGGTGCATTCATATAAATGTATATTAAAACATTGTGAAAAATCAGAAAGAAGTTTACATTCTACTAAGCGTACTCGAGCCTCAGTTAATGGTTATGCTCCTTATGAACAGCTAATTGTACACCAGAAAAGGTAAAATAGGATTCAACATTTGTTCTTTTGCCGAATCAATTGCGTGCGAGGCCGGAGTTGTAACGAGTTTTTCTTATACAAATATAAGTTAGACATAAACGTTCATAAGAATTAAATTTACTGCTGTTAGGCTATACGTAAGAAAATTAAATTGGCTGTCGGTTCTTTCCATAGCAGACATCACACATCGGAACTATCTCAGAAGTTAAAATAACATTATTCTCCTCATGAATTTATTCAATTAAATTTTGTGCGAGAGAAGACGAAACTTGCGATATTAATTCTGTTCTGCATAAAGTTATTCTTGGACTGTTATGAAAGTACAGTTTCAAATTGTAAAAGAAACGTTTCTTTCACCTTTGTTAGGGAAAGTTTTACTTAATCTTGCTAGAAAGGCTAACTGATTCGGTACCACGCTTCTGCGAAGGGGCGAAATTTCTCTCTGTCGAAATAACTTGTAAAATACTGTAAACATATAGTATTAACACTTGTGTGCTTAAACCATGTCGGTTTGGTTCCACAGTCATAATATAGTTTATATAATTTTAACAATACTGGTTATGTGATATTTGTCGAAGCTTCACTGCTTGTTAAGATTAAAATAATATGATACCACCTATTTCACCGAAACTGACCTGTGACGATTTCATTAAATTAGTATGTTTACTGAAACCCTTCTATACTATTCCGTAGGTGAGCAAGTTTACGATTTCACGCCTTTAGGGAGGTGGTTCGCACAACATTGTAATTGTTTTAATAATTTTTTATATATGTGTGAGGGAAATTTTTTTTCGTGTAATGACAATTTTTAGCTTCTATAGTTTTTGTATAATGACATGTCAGAGTCCAAATACGTATAAATTGGTTTACTACTAGAAAGGAAAAAACCAAAATGACATACTTCACACTAACAAACAAGCTACGCCAAGACTGGATAAAACATCATTGAATTTGATTTTGTATTTATAAAACATGAAAAAATTTTTAGTGTTTAATTTTAAATTTAGCATTGAGACGTGATCATTTTTCGTGCCCGTGAAAGTTAACACGTATCGTTTCAGCTGAAACTATTTCTGGAACATAATAATGAAATAAAGAAATTGTGCACTTTAATAATTCAGAGTAAAATTCCACATCAGTCACGAAACATTTCTGCTCCTACTCTCAACAAAATAAAATGTGCAATAAACAAATTGTTCAGATAGGTTTTGCCATTTTTCTTGCAAATGACAATACACCTTACTTGTATCTCAACAGAAGTAATATTTTTGGCTTTAATTCCTCATGCGTGTCCTTGGAACCATGGGAAGACAATTTGTAGTAGTCCTGTGCCAGTAAATAACTTACTAGCATAATGAAGACGCAGTGTTAGTTCTGGAGTTTGTAAGTTATTCATGCTTATGCGCGTATAAATACATATGAGAACCCTATATATACATGATAGTATGATTTATACAATTTACTTACAGTTATGTATGCATTTACGTATTCATGCATGCACATTTGAAATAAACAGGACTGCTTAGGATGGAATGTGTTCATTTTGTGTGGTAATAATATATAAACAGTAGTTGAAAATGTTTTTATCTGTCTGTATAAAGAATAAGGTGGTAGTTATGGTGTCATGAAAAAATACCTTAAAGTTATATTTCTTGCAATAAAAAACGTTTTTAGTAATAATCAACGCAATTATTAACAGTGTCCATGTAATATAATACATATTAACTTTAAGTGTACTTAAGGAAACACAATAATAAGTCTATTTTCGATGTAGTATATTTACGTCTCACATATTCAAATTTCAGTTATATTCAAAAGACATTTTCGACTTATTTTTGCAGTCTTTCACCACACAAGACTGGTGACAATCCCTCCTGACCTTATGTCTTCTGGTAGCTCCCATATTAACCTCTGAAACCAATTGGCTTTGATATAACAATTTGTTTGTTATTGCTTGTAATAATTAGTGAAGAGAGACCTCGACAGACCACTGACGTCATCACAGACGCCAATGATAGTTGGACAGTGACGCAGCAAGTGATCGTTGGGACAGCTGCCTGGGGTCACGACAGACAAGCAGCAGAGCAGAGTTGGCCCGGTCGACCTCGGGTCACGGGATGACAGGCCGAACGACGCTCGTGTCAACACTTGGTCACATTTATTTAAAACAGAACGTAACGCTGGCTCCACTCTAAGAAAAACACTTCCTTTGCCAGGATAGTAATATTTTGGTAGATATTTTTTTTTCTGTATGAAAATTGTGAACCAATTCAATGAAAGTATACCCGGAAGAATGTTTTGGTTTAAAGTATAATTGTGTTTGCCAGCACAGCAATCTTTATGATAAAATGTCTTTCGGACATTCTTTATGTTGAAAAAAAAAATTACTTCTTCTCGTATAAATACAGTTATACTATCATCAAAGAAAACATTTTAATAAAAAAAAAAATCAAATACTCCAAAATATTTCTATATTAAAGAAAATTTTTGCCGTTATAAGTCTCGCTCTTTAGCTTTGCAGTGGTTTCGAAAACTTTTTTAAAACTCAAATTAATATATATATATATATCAAAAATTCATTCTTACAGTTTGAACACCTATACATCATCGTTTGTGTCTGAATTTTTCTGTTGCAATATACTAAACGAATTTTTTGATATTTGCCCCTGACATATCACATAATTTGTTGTTAAATAAAGCCAACATTAAAGAAAATATTTTTTTTCCAGTAAGCGGTAAATAATTTTAAAATACGCTCTGGCAAAATTGTGTATCGTATGACTGTACACAGTCTCACATTTTTTCAAAGCATTTGGTTAAAAAATATTTGTGTTATTTGCAATTGTATGAAATAGATGAAAGATCGTGGCCTCAAGCAAAACTTCTTAACCGCGAGCCTGAAAGAATCATAAAACAAACATTTTTTTCTTCGTTGAAAAAATACGTTTTTAGCGTGTTGGCATAGCCAACTGTGCAGTGGCGTATCTAGCTACACTGTCGCCTATGGCAAGTGCTAAAATAGCGCCCCCCCTTTTTTTCCCTCCTACCCTACACAGAATACTGTTGACTCAGGATTTGCTTCTTTTTTTAAAGAGAGCTACTAGCTTGTTACAGAAACAGTATTGTAAAACTTTTGCTTTAAGGAAATTTCTGCGCCAACATAATTGAGGACATAAAGGATGCTTTTGTTTATCTTCTCATATTGTCAGATTCTCTCTGACTTAGTTACAAATTATAATATGAAAGTCTAATAACATAAAAACGTGTACAAGAACATACTTTATGTCATTAACTATATACTTAAGTTTTTAATGAAATCAATTTATAATTTTTTTGTAAATATCGTAAATAATTACCTTATGTGAATTACACAAATAACATAAACAATTAACTTAAAAACATCGGCTATAGCTATCATAACGATAAGCCTGTTTCATAAAATATGAAATGCATTGTTTTGAAAATAAACATAGGTAATAGGTTCACAGTTCTCTGCATCAACTAATGTTCAAGCTCCCAAGCACAAAGCAATACAATATAGCATAACATAAAACTACAGCTTGCAAATTGTAGTATGATAAAAAGGACAGCTTGTAAATTGTAATTTGACACAAAAAATACATTTATTACACAATTAAGTAAAAGTAATGAATCATATGTATGAAACAATAAAAAGGATGGGTCTCTATGCCTATTTACAGGTTTATCTATCTTGCTTTCATAGATGAAAATGTTTCTATCATATCATTGAAGTCGGTTTTTTCAGTTCCCTCTCTTTCAATACACAACAGAACAAGATCACACAATATTATTTGACCCATGGATGCTCTCAGATATCAAAGTATTAGTTTCAACTTGCTGAATTACCTTTTACATCTGGCAACGGAAACTGCAATGGTTAACAGGATCTGAATGGCAATTCGAAGATTGGGAAAGACACTCACATCTCCATATTGAACAATAAATTCAACAAGCTGTTCAGGTCGTGAAATAATTATGATCTTCCGAGTTGATAGCAATATTTTACAATCCAAAATTTCTTCATATAACTGCTGTCTATCAATATCACATCTGTACACATCACCCAAATTTTTGCATTTTTCTTTGAGATCATCACTCTCAACATCGCAGAACAGTGTCTTCACATCAAGAAGAAAGCCAAACTTAGAATCAATATCATTTAAACGAACGAACCTTTCCTTCATTTAATTGTGAATACGGTCGAGAGTCACTTTCACAACTCTTTCCATTTCTTCCTTAGCAGTTAATCTGGCATCTCTTGAATTCTCTCCATCCATTTTTTTTTTCTCTTTTGAACACGGTCAATAGAAACAAGTATTTTGTTCCGAAATTCTAACGAAGTCAGAAAGTTGTAACTCAAAATGTGGTGGTACAGCTGAAATGCGTCACTTTTTGTTTCACTACACTGTAAAAAAAGTGAGTAATATTACTCATCATATGTATGGTAATATTCCCCAACCTTGAGAGGAAAGTCTGATTTCCGAACATGTGTGGAAATTTTCGCAAGGTAGTGTATTCGCCACACAAACCACTCGGAAGTTTCGCTCGCACGTTATGTCAAATTGTCCTAGAGATCTTGCGCAAATACGTAATGAAAAATTACATTACCAGTTGAGTAACTTTCCTTGACACGTGTTGAGTAATTTTCCCTCACTTGTAGAGGTAATAAGCTTCCATTACATGTAGAGTAAATTTACCAAAAATTTTTTTTGCAGTGTAGTCTCATTTGGATCGTCCATCATATTCTGGAGAACTTTAAGAATGTCTGCAAAATCATTTTCATGCATTGTTAGATTTTCACTGCAGAAACGAACTAGGTGAAGGGATAACATATACACAAGCCAAGATTCGTTAAGACTTCTCACACCCTATTCACCCTAAACCGGCACATAACCGACTACACTACTGAAGCAACGGCAACCAGCTGCAGACGGGGAGACTATTTATAATAATACATTATTTCTTCCACACTCCAATGGATTTGAGATTAAATGCTCTGACGGCTTTCAAAAACACAAGTTATTTGTTTCTAAAAAGGATTAAATTAAATTACAGTTAATCATATGTCAGTATTTCTTTATTATTGTTTTATCCATTTTACGCCCAACAATATGCAGGTTTTCAAGCTTACTGAAGAACTGTATTTTCCGCAGTATTTGCATATAATGGCAATTTTAATTGGCAAATGGACTCTTGATGCGTAACACTGTCCAATTATGAAAATGAAAATGAATGCTGAACAGCTGATCATAACAAGAAGAGAATACTACAAAAAGATTCAGATTCCCTAGCATTAAAACTTAATTATTTACAACCTTTTCAACAGTGGTCATCGTTCATCAATTTATGTTTACGTGACCAACAACGGAATCAGCTATATCAAATTTACATAGAATATATTTTAAGGTCTTACCTTCTTTCTGCTTTCTTGTAAAACAAAATTATTACGAATACGAAACAAATATTCGTACATTCGTGTCATTGTAGTAGGACAAGTGTACAAACAACCCACCCTACGATCTCAACGACATACATGTTTCTGTTTGACCACAACGAAACAAAACTCACTGGTCACAACACTAGACAACACTAAAGTTTAGATTCTCTGAACAAGAACAACAGTTGAATGTTGGATCTGTCCAGCAATGGCAAACAAACATTAGGTAAACTGAACAGACCAGCGCAGCGGGAACGAGATGCAACGAGAACGAAGGGAGGGGAGGGCTAGGCGGCGTTGGTCTGTTCAGTCCCTTGCAGTATCAGTAATCCAACAAACACAAATGCAATGGGTTACATTAATGTATCTCTTTAAGGTCTCTGTGAATAAAATGTTTTATATTTTATAAAAATTAAAAACAGAAAAAAAAAAACATTAGTGCAAACGGCGCCCTATCTGAGATGGCGCCCATAGCTTAAGCCCTACCTGCCATACCCTAGATACGCCTCTGCAACTGTGAAGAAAACAACGGTCGTTCACGGTCAGCATAGAAAGGCTGGGTGAGGTTTTGTGTGGATAGGAATACGGGGAGTAAATTTGTTTGAGGGTAAGCGCTGACTACTCCGAGAAAACCTTTAGCCTCCAGCAACGTCAGTGGGCCGAGCTTGTGGTAGAGGTCGGCATTTCCGCCGCATGGTAGCTAATAACTTGCCGTTGTTTTTATTTTGAGAATGAGACGCTACGCACATGTAAGTCGACTTTTTGAATTTATAAAAATAAATGACAGTTTCCCTCGTATTCCTCGTTAAAAATTCCTTATCATCCAGGTTATTTATACACGCAGTGGCTGTCTGATTTTACATTTACCTTAACTTACCTTATAAGTATCTTTAATTTTCTATCCATTGGTTGCTAATTTTACGGCATCTGCTATAGCCGTTTCTACTAGAAGTCAATATGACAACTCTGCAAATACGTGCTGTGTTACTAGCACGGTCGTAGAAGAACAGGTCTGGACACTCGCCTGGATATTTGACCCCCTTGTTGTTTGGCTGTAGTTCACCAAGTTACCGAGAATATTGTGTTTATTGGCGCTGATGTTAGGGCGGTCGGACTAAACTCCGCCCACTTCCTTTCCGCTAAGAAGAACAATTTATCAAAACGTATTTTTTATCAATTTATGAAATACTTTCTTTGTTCACAAATTTAAGAAAAGGCTTCAGCAATCTTTATTTAATTTATAAATTTAACAATGGAAAAAGTGGACGGTGTTTGAGTCCGACCGCCCGGAAAACAGCGCCAAAAAGTACGAGATTCTCGGTAACTTGACGAACTACATCCAAACAACAAGGGGGTTAAGCAAAATACATTGTTAGATAGGCGAGTGTCCAGACCTGTTCTTCTACGGCCGTGGTTACTAGCAATTCAAACTCTTCCAAAGCGATGACTTCCTTGTTTCGTATGTCTGTCCTGCAGCCTTGTTAGAGCGCAAAGCTCTTGTCATGTGGCACTTATTTGAAGGGTTTCGACACATCAACGGCCTCTGCCTTTATGAAGGTTTTTTCTTGTCTTTAAGGTTCACACAAAAATGCTGATCTGTGTCAGTTTTGAGTTCACTTACTTTTTAATGGTAAAGCAGATAACATCGCAAGTAAATAACGTTTTATTTTGTAAGTAAAACTTTTTCAGCTTTAGTGAACACGTGTGTAACAAAGAATTTTGCAGCTAAAAGAAAATATCCTATGTGACTTCAGCTTGCTTAGAAGTACCTACTGTGGGTGGTTTAACAACATTGAGAATAGTAAAAACTGAGATTCTTATATTTACGCTGTATTTTGTAGACAAATGAAATCTACGTACTGAAGTGTTTGTGAAGGTGTTTGCTGTCAGGTGATGCAATATGGGATTTATGGATCCACGCACATATACATACATACACACACACACACACACACACACACACACACACACACATATATATATATATATATATATATATATATATATATATATATATGCACTAACTGTCCCTTTGTGGTTTCGCCCGCGTGTACTGAGTAACTAACATTTAATTACGTATTAATTGATGGTGTTACTATATTCTCTGTATATCTTTAAAACAACAAATATAAACAGCTTTATCCAGTCCACTTCGCTGAGCGTACTTTAATTGCAGAACATCCTTTGTTTTCAATTCATCTTTATTTCTCTATAAAATATCCGCCCGGCTGCGGCTTTGCCCGCGTGAAATTATGTAGTGTAAACAGTAACTCTGGATAAAATATGTGATGAAGGCATTTAACAGCTAGCATACTCAATAACAGTGAACTATAAATTTTCTTAGCTCAGTGTAAAGTGCGCGCGCAATATGCTCGTATGATGTCGTAGTAATTCCCATCGCAAAGCCTGGCACGCGATACGAACCCGTAACCCCACCCCTCCCACACCAAAAACTTTATACAATACCTGAGTGAATGCTTAAAGGCAGGCCGTGATAATTCTTTCGTATATACAGGCTACAGTTCAAAGAGGTTTTATTTATGAGTAGGTTGGCAAAAAGAAGCAACTGTTGAATTATTTCTCCATGACCATTTTCTTTTTTTCGGGAGACTAAAATTTTACTGCTTTTCACATTCTTAATTTTAGAATTTCACAAAATCCAGAATTTTATTTGTAGATATTTATATAAGCTTCATTCTTATCAAAAAATCATCTAGATATCTGAACGGGTATAAGCGGTACAGATAATTATTTGAAAACACATTTTTTTTAACAGCTTTCAAGGACGAATTTCGAAAAATCCTGAAATTACTTTTTTGATATTTACGTAAGCATTATTTTAAAGCTAAAACCATTTCAATATTTCCACTGGTTTAGGAGATAAGTGGGATTAATTAAAAAAACGTGTTGTATTTTTAAGAGCTTTCAAGGACGAATTTGAAAAATTCTAAAAGTACTTTTTAGATATTTACTCAAGTATCATTTTAAAGAAAAAAATCACCTCACTATCTGAAATGGTTTAGGAGAAATCTCGGATAAATAAAAACACATTTTACTGCTTTTCACCCCCGTAATTTTCAAATTTCGCAAAATCGAACAATTTGCAAATTCGCATTTGTTTGGGAAATATTGTGAAGTTAAAAAATTATGATAGCTTTCCCGGTTAGTGAGATATCAGGGATTCTTTGAAAACCCATTTTACCCCTTTTAACCCCCTTAATGATCGAATTTCGAAAAATTATATTCTTAGTGGGCGCCTACGGAGCAAGGGGAAGCTTCTCTCAAAATTTCATGGTTCTAGGTCCAGCGGTTTGGTCTGTGCGTTGACGAGTGAGTGTGTAAGTCAGGACACTTCATTTATACATACACACACACACACACACACACATATATATATATATATATATATATATATATATATATATATATATATATATATATATATATATAGCCTGCTGCCAAAATAAACTTTTAATATTTTAGTGAACTGTCATTAATAAGATGAATCAGTTTCTCCACGAAAATGATTTTAACTAACAGTTTTAACATCAATATTCAGTTTAAACAGCGTAAACATTAATTAGAATAAATTAACTATAAGTCCTTTCTCTGAAAGATTCCTAGGAAAAAGCACATGATTTTGATGTCGACTAATTTTGTTGTTAAGTCGTGATTACCTAGAGATTGACTTACGTTAATAATTTCTCTTATATAAGTAAGTAATACCATATCAATTAGGTTCGAATTTTTGCGGAAGAGATATAAAACAAAAATTAGATGAATTTTATGAATTTTTCTCTCTCGAGTTTGTTTGTACTTCTGCCATATATTCTACTAATTCCTACAAAATATCTGTGTGTCTGGCCTTATATAGTGACAGCCGCGATACTTCATGTTGAAATAACAATCTGTTTTGAAAAAAATTACATGTTTATGTAACCACGTTTTGTTGTTGCGGAACATCTTTCATTAAGTGCCAAAATAAAAAAAAACATGGATAAGATAAATAACATATGGATTTGTTTAGTACTGGTGGCAGAGAGTGCAGTGAAATTACTTCATATCAAAAGTAACTAATTTTCGCTGTTTGAACTCTCCCTAACATACTTGTATTGACGTTGACCGCATGGGTAATCAAAGACATAATTAATTTCTTATCCATAAATCATTTATGAAAACCAATATTTTATGCAAAATATTCTACGGAAAATTCTTGGAAGAATACAAATACATGAAAAACTTTACCAAAATTTGTTTTCAATACTTAACAATCTAATGGTAGTTTTCACATCCATCCCATCACAAAATTTCTTAAAAATTTTTATCTAGATTGCTTTTTGCCAGAAATAGTTACCTTAGAAATTTATTACGTTCATTGTGAATTCACAATTTATACAAAGACTGCATTTTTGCAAGCAAAGCACGCAGGACACTTAATCGTATTCAGAATTATAGTATTACATAATTTTCAACGTAGTGCGAGTGAGCGTTTAGGTATACGAAAACTAAATTTACGGGCAATAATTTTTCCGTATTAGTTTAAATTTTTTCTAACCCTCTATAACATGTACACTGTAAAACCGAGCAAAAAATATAGAGGTTACTGTGAATTCACTGAGAAATATTTTATTCTGAAGAAGATTATTGCTGTTCGTTTAGTTCCCGACGAGGAAGTGAGTTTCAGGTGGGACGAGGAATGAATTAAAATTGCAGAGTTAGAAATTACCTTCGGTGGTGTTTTTAAGGCTCTTTTATTTCTGTATTGCACAAGTTCTTACTAAGGTCTTCGAGAACTGAGAGAATTATTAACCATTCAGTATAAAAGGAGTGTGAATTCTGTAAAGCTGTTTTAAGTAAAGAACGTATTATCTTGGAACATAACAGTGCTTTACAGGAAGATTTACGGTATACATAATCTAAATACCATGACGGAGTATTTAAAGGAAGTATACTCAGCCGATTATTGGTGAACGAGTTTTAAACACGGATCTTTTGTATGAATAGTTACGTTACGTTGGTCGGCGTATTTGTCTGTACGTAAACTGAGATCTTTGAACGATTCATGCAATGGGTTAATGATAGAAACCGAACCGTTTTATGGACATATGCCATTGTGAGCGAATGTTGCCGTGTTGCAGAAAAACCCCACAGTAAAATAAGAAGCAAATTAAAAAAAAAAAAAAACAGTATTATCAGTTGTCCAAAGGATGTAACATACACAGAATTACGGAAATGAATGTAGTATCGCGAAAGATGATATTCCATTCCGGATTTAATTTGTGTTGTTTTTAATATATTTTATAATTTGGTTTTCGACTGTGTTCCTTTTCTGGACTTGTCTGCATGTTATATGCGTGTTGACAAAACGCGAAAACTGGCTTTTTTAGTTTTCTTTTTTCTTTTACTGTAAATATTTTCTGCAACACACACATCATTAGCTCACAATGTGGTATATCCACAGAAACCGGCCAGTTTCTAATACTGTACTAACCCATTGCAGGAAATGTTCAATGACAACTGTTTGTATTTTTACTTGCATACCTGTGCCATGTTAGTGCAGTATCTGCGCGTGTGTATGTGAGTGGTAGAGAAAAAAGAGTAGTAACAAATAGAATGTAACCTGGCTCCATAGAGTTACCTCGCACACAACAGCGCCTAATCCTCTGAAAGGTTTGACGAGAAAGTACAGCTTTACATTCACTTGGCCTGAGCCACTGCAGCTTCCATTCTGGAGCATCTTTCCCTTGGCGCTCGTCCTTCCGAGTTCTTTAGCCAGCTTTGCCGTAACTTCGAGGACTAGCATCCCTGATACTTTCCTTCTCTTCATGCTGGACAGCTATTGGTGGCCAGGAGACATTTGCACGTCGTATGTTGATTGCCAATTTTAAAATACAAAATTGTCACACGACCCGATAAATAATTGTGTACCTTAGTAGTTAAATTTTAGCCTTCGCAGATACCAAACACTCGGTATTGTTCCAATCAAACACTTCTAAATAAATAATTGCCGAATTGTCTAATAGAACACATCCCCAGAAAACGTCTGGTAGTCTCCACAAAATTATGCTACATCACAGAGAATCAACTATTAAGTTCTATTAGGTATATAGAGTCAGGTTTTGGGTATATCATGATGATAGTGCTCAGGATTATGGTACCATAATTCTGATACTTTTGGCAGTACGCAAGGTTTGTTTGTGCAGTACGTACATCGCAGTGAGAGGGGACAAACACGGTAGATGTGTATTTTAAGAAATATTTTGAGAATACCCCACGATGGGACACGGCAAATTATTTTCTTGTACGCTCACGCGGTAACATTTCTAAAAATGTCTAAGAAACAAACGACTACACACTGAAGCTAATAAGCATGGTAATTTCTGTCTAAAGTGCAAAAAAGGGTAGGAAGAGGATTTTGAGTGATTCGTTCCTGAAATAATTCCCCTCAGCTAAGAAGACAGTATATTAATATATGTGGTGTGATTTATCAAAAGTTTTAGATGGCGTTAGAAATAAGTCCACGGAATAAACGTTTATTGAAGTTTGCTGAAATCTGAAAGTCAGTACATATAAAGAGAAAATGACAATTATAAAAAATATATTTTGCTAAATGTGTATGTAAACATATCGATATATAGTGTAATGCGTTTCTTACGAAGTGTTTATGACGCAGTTCCTTCTACCATTTAAACAAAATATTGGCTAAAACAGATAGAAAACACTATTTTCTTTTATTATTGTGTTTTAGTTTCCCTTTATATATATGTATATATATATATATATATATATATATATATATATATATATATATATATATATATATATATAAAACATCCCTGCAAGTTTAAATATTTTTCTTTTAACGTACCTATTCTCCGGAACATGAAACTATCTTAGAAGTTAAAGTTAAATAATTTTTATACCTGTGTAACACAATTTATTTAAAAATCTCGGTTTAAAACAACTGTTTCATATTTCATTTACTAAAATCGCCCCTTCTCTCAATATTAATATGCATGGAACATTTCGCGGGTTAAACTTGACCAAGAAGTACGCTTGTGTTATGAATATCTTGCTTCCTGTTATAGGTTCAGAACTCTACAAGGAACACCTGTTAAAATACGAGCCAAATTCACTTCAGAGTTTTGCATACGTTTATCTTATAATTAGCTTACCCTGCCATTGACCCGCGAAATTATTCGACCGCTATTTACACGCTGATGAAAAGAGTTTCAGCCCTACCACACGTCTATTTTCAAGAGGGAGGGGTCTCAGTAATGGCAGGAGTGGCACTGATAGCATCAGGTTCACGGCTGTGTTATTCTTGCTGAATGGCGTGTTAGCAAGATGCGCACTGAGCTGATTGAGTGTAACTCAGCCACCGCCCACGTGGGCCAGGGCAAGTTTTAGTCTCGTGGTAACAGCCTCCAGACACGGAAACTGCCCTGCTTCTTTCGAGAGACGTTGATCAATGTCGTTCCACATACAATACATTGTTCTTAGGGTTGCTTGGCTGAGTGGTTAGAGCTTCTAGCCGGCGCGCTAAGGATCCCAGGATCGACACCAGGCCGGGAAGACATTTTACAGTTACGCCCCCGGGTTCAGAACTGGTTGTTGTGTGGTCACCTCACCCCATCCTGCGGAATACAATGACGAATTAGCGCAGTTTCAACCTCTCCTTGTTGCTCATCAGCAGTTCTCCCTGAGGTTCAAACCAGCCCCTCCTCCCCCGGCTGAAAACTTACTATCAGGGAGTCGCGTTGGTCGAGAAGTCAGACTTCTCGCCTTCCACCAAGGCGATCTAGGTTCGATTCCCGGCGGGGTCGGTCCCCGGATTTTCGCATGTGGGAATCGTGCCGGACGATGCCGCGGGTTTTCTCGGGGATATTCCGTTTCTCACGCCCCTTCATTCCGGTGCTGCTCCATTCTCACCTCATGTCGCCCCTCACCAGCGCTAAAGACTTCGATGTTAAGCGATGACCAATATCTCTCACTCACTCGCTCTTAATCAGGGTTGCAAAAAAAACTTTATTGCCATGTAGACTTTTCATGGAAACGTGAACACTTTTGAAGACTTTTTAATTCGGATAACGGTTAAATTTTATTTTTTTTTACTGGGTCTTACGTCTCCTTGACATGCGAATAAACTAGAGCCGGTTGCACACAACTTTACACAAGGGCAACAAGTAGGAAGGAGTCGGCTGTGGCATATGTTAAGGAACCGCTTCAGCCTGAAGTGATTTTGGGATAACATGGAAAACGGAGATCAGGTCGGTTCGAGCAGGTAATCGAACCCAGGTACCCTCGAATGCGAGTCCAACGTGTTACCGTTGTGTCACGTTGCTCGGTGAAAAATAGTTTAAAACTATGTAGTGATCCTCAGACGTAAATGTTAGAGTAAATGTCATTCTACAGGATGTTGCAAAATTCCATGTCAATATCCTAGGGAACAAAAAGTGTTATATGACCATAGGTCCAAAAACGCACCGTTTCTGCGCTACAGTTGGCATGCATGACGCATGGTTGATAGCGCGCTGGCAGGATCATGTTGCTGTGTCACAGTTGTTCCTACTGTCTGTGTGTTAGTGGCATAGTGTGTGGCATAGTAACATTATGATGCCCCACAGCAACATGATCCTACCAGCGCGCCATCAACCATACGTCATGTATTGCCAACTGTAGCACAGAAACGATGCGTTTTTGGACCTATGTTAGTATAACACTGTACACGTGAGGATTGTTTCCCTAGAATATTGACATGGAATTTTGCAACATACTGTATACACTGTGCTTCTTACTTACGCTGTTAAGTGCATGTTAACAATTTGTGAGAACACACTAATTTCCTTAAAGGTAAATATCTAGGCTTCAGTAGAGCACTCTTTACCGTGAGAATCACGTATTACACCTTACTCAACAACAATTAATATAAAACACTTAAAATTAAATTATTGAATATTGTTAACAACATGTTATTTGTGCGTATAGTCTGTTAACGTTACCACTTGTGGAGGTGGACTTATCGAATTAATTAACAGAAAATTTTTAATTTATTGTGTCCTCATAGTTTACCTTTTGGGTAAGAGGAAATTTATACATCAAACATTGCATTGTTTATATTAATAAATGGCGATAATGTGCATATTTGCTGAAAATAAATAAGCAACCACGACTTCGAAGTGCTGACTTCGTCGTGAATAGCCTATTAAGGAGATGTTTTCCAATTCATCTGGTAAGGGCTTTTTAAAATTGCATCGAAGTCATGGCGTCATTCAAGTACTGTTCCAATTTAGACGACGGGCGCGAATTCACTCTTGAAAATCCCGTTCAGTAGAGGGTATGCGATGTACTTTTTTGCTCTTCGCTGTGATTTCCGAAAGTTTTTGTTACTAACGAGATTTCTTTACACGTGAAGTGTGATCGTAAGAGGATTGTCGAAAAATGTAACGAAATGGCGTGAAGCTATATATTTTAATGTTTACTTCGCATAACAGAAAACGAGAAACATATTTTAACAAGTTTCACATCTTAATATAAGAGTAACTAAAATGTTTACATGAATGAATACAGCTTTACTGCCAGTGCCAATAGTTTTTTTCCCACCATAACATTTAGGCCCTACTACACATATAATAGGGTCTAATCTGGTTCTGGTTGATTCCATGAAGGTCATAACTGAATATTTTCTCTTCCCTTTACAAACCTCGAACAGTATTTTCATGATTACGGAAATATTGTTTTACATTGTTTAAACAGCAAAATCGTTGACTTAATTTACACGACTGCAATGCAAACAAGTTTTTTTTTTAAAGAAGAAATGTGTCCGAATCGACGAATACACACTTCACTTATAATGGGCAAGGGCTAGATAGTTATTAGGAGAAACGAAGGCCTCAAGGTCAAGTGGACAAGGGCTCACTGTTACATATTATAACGAAGCAATTTTTTTTTTCGGAAATACAAAGGTTATTTTTAAAAATTTTCTGCAAGATTCGGAGCTTTATGATTTATTGTTTTTTTGTAATACTACACGTTTTTATTTTAATTCCATTATATTATTATGGACTGTGACAATTAAAAACATATCAGCTACCATAAGTAAAATTGCACTTGTGTTAGATAACTGTGTATCTAAATTCACACTAGTATTGCAGGTTTGATAGGTGACACAATGCTAGCATAATTATAATATATATGTATATAATAAATAAACTAGTGTTCCGTTGTTGCAAACCGCTTGCTGTATTTTAAGAAACGGGCTATTTGTTAAATCGGAAATTAAAAATATATTGTAGCAAGTGGCGAAACAAAATACTGGCTCTTACAAATTACGTTTACAAAATGCGTCAGACGAAAGGGAACAGCGGTATTATAAGAAGATGTAATTGCATGTTGTTGAGCGGAGGTTCACATTGTTTGTCTGGCTTTCTATCCAATGTACGTACACATTCAAACACTCTCACATACGAATAGTTTTCTCTCCTTAAAGACTTTGATTTTGCAACACTACACAACTCCCACAGAAATAAATAACGAATATTAAAATGGCGCGCCTCTTAATTTGCTCTGCAAGCATCTCAACAGGCGACAAGATTCGATTGAGCAGCCTGGTCTATTTTAAATCCAAGAGACGAAAGTCTACTCTACCGTCGATCCTGGTGATACAGTGTTATACAAACCTAGTTAAGGAAAAAATTGTTAGTTTGGCTTATCCTGGAACAAGAAGAGGATAAATTCCGCTTTTTCGATAGACAATTTGGAACCTTGTTAAAATGTAATCAAGAGCGGAGGCTGGGTGACTAGAGAGAACAAGATGGCTGCAATTTGGTGGCAGCTCGATCTACAAAATAATTTACTCTCGTCGAACGCTCAAGGGCGCGGTATACCGCAATTTTCATCACCATTTTTTTATTTTTCATTTGTACCAGATATTTTTTTTTCTTATTTTAGACAAAAAATGTGACTAAATTTTGCTCTTGTAAAATTTTTTTTTCTCTCATAGTTTTCGCGTAATGGCTTGTTAAAGTCATATTTTGCATGTTTCCGTTTTAACGACTACACTAAAACCAACTGATATATCAAACTCAAAAAAATCACAGTGGATAAAGACATTGCAGGCTACAATGACATGCTCATAAAATTTCGAATAAAAATTATTTGAATTTTAAAAAAATTGCTGAAACTGAAAATAAAAATTTAAAAAGTTAAATATTTTTTTAAAAATACAAATAATGTTCTTTAATTTTATGAGCATGACATTGTAGCCTGCAATGTCTTTATGCACTGTGATTTTTTTAGTTTGGTATACCAGTTGGTTTTAGTGTGGTCGTTAAAACGGAGACATGCAAATTTTGACTTTATTAAGCCATTACGCGAAAACTATGAGAGATAAAAAAAAAAAATTTCATAAGCGCCAAGTTTAGTCACATTTTGTGTCTAAAATAAGAAAAAAATATCTGGTACAAATATTAAATAAAACAATGGTGATGAAAATTGCGGTAGACCGCGCCCTTAAGGGTGCCGCCTGGCTGGGTCACCGCGCGCTGTGCAAGTTTCGTATGCAAATGTACTTAACGTGTATACATATTGTACATTTATTAGTACCGTTTAAGTACAGTTACAAGCCCCACAAGTCTAAGGGTCGATTGCAGAGTCAAGTGAGGAAAATCTTGAGGTAAAGGTGAAACTAAAGTGAACTTGAGTAAAATCTGAGAAGTTTTTGTTAGCATTGCGCAGTCGGAAAACTGAGATATCTCAGCTGAGGCGGAGTGCTTCCACAGTATTCGCGCGAAAAATTATTTCTCTCCATGTATCGATTTGCGAATGTAGCTAAAATGTATAATATTTTTTGTTTATTATGCACAAAACTTACGTGACAGCGATTTGATAATTGATAGTTAGTGTTTCGGTTACTGTAAAGCTGAAAATATGCAAACTGATAATGTTAAAAATACGTCGTTGATTTTTTTATAAAATGGTATCGTAACCATTTTGTTTGAAAACAAAAGTGACATTAAAAAATACGACATCGCTTTCGTGCAAAAATGTACAACGAATATAAATTATGTTGTAGATGCCACCATGGCTATGTTTCTCCTCTAAAATATTACCGATTAATTCAAAATAAGAATATTATTTTCCCCATGTGGCATTATAACCTCTATTTACGGCCGCCATGATTGATTTGCAGCTTGAGAAAATCTTAAGGGAGAAAGGAGGACATATTAAGAAATTATTTATTTTTCCTTAGATTTCACTCACTTTTCGTCTCTGCAATGAAAATGTCTCACAGTTCACTCAGAGAGGCCTTAGATTTCCCTCAATATGACTGTGAAATCGGCCCTAAATGCATCTCTCCAAGAGGACCCGAGTTCCAGTGCAGGCTCGGCAGGCCCGGATTTGCGCACGTGAGGATTGCGTAGGACGGGGACGTTGGTCGGATTTTTTTCTACGGTTTCGTTTAACGTTATTTTCCTCGTATCACCGTCACCGGAGCTGAATACCACGCTTACAAGCATTTGCCAAAATCTCATCATATCATATTCAATCGTATGTTCATAACTATCTTGCCTTTAGAATACACGCTCGCCTCTCAAATTCACAAACGTTCAGGCTTGTAAACGAAGGCAAGACTACACTTGAACGTAAAAGCGACGAGTTTAGTGTTCAGTGAGCAAGTGTCGACGTTGTTTTGGTGTTTTTGTTAGGTTTTTTTGGTTAATTTATTTGTGCGTTGTTTGGTTAAGGTTATATGGGTGGTTTTTGGATTTTAATTTCCATTAATGTGTCAGGGTTTGGTTTTTGGTTAATTAGAAACAAAACATTAATTACCGAATATGGTTTAATAATATAAATATCCGTGATCTGTGAAAAAAAAAATGTTTTCGAATACCTGTCACTGTCATCGATAATCGGGTTTGTCAAGCCTTTTTTGGCATTGCATTATTTTGTTATTAAGGCCATCATCTTTCATTTATTTAACAATTGCAAATAACTCGGATGTTTTATAACTCCTAAATGCTTTGAAAAAAATTGAGACTGTGTACAGTCAAACAATACACAATTTTACCAGAGAATTTTTTAAAAATAATATACCGTCTGCTAGCAAAAAATTGTTTTGCTTCATTTCGGCTTATTTTGACAACAAAATATGTGGTATTTCAGGGGCAATAATCTAAAAATCCGTTTGGTGTATCGTAACAAAGAAATTCAGGCACAAAGGATGATATATGTGTTAAAACTGCCAGAATGCATTTTTATATATATGTATTAATTTGGGTTTAAAAATATATTCTCGAAACCACTGCAAAACTAAAGAGCGAGGCCTTAAATGACACATTTAGTAGAATGATGGAAAAATAATGCCTTGTTGCAACACAGTCAAGTAAAATGTTTTTGAGAAAATGAGCGTAGAAAAATTTTAACCTTAAAGGTAGCCAACACACGAAACACATGAGATTTGAGAAGCCTTATTTTATATTGACGGTGAACGACAACCCCTCTGCTGACTGCAAGACTCAACACCCATTACGTCACATTCTTCCTCAACTACACCACCTTCTGTATAGTCCTAGGTTTTTGTTAGAAACCAAACAGTTTTAATTGTTGAGTGCCTTAATTACACATTCAAAATAAATACAACAAATTTCATAGTATTTCATTCTGACTCGTATTTAATAACGTGAGATGATTATAGTGTAAAAAATATTACCTACAAAATTATCACGATTGAGAATAGTAAAATATGGAGTGCGTTAGGCGTTTAAATGTTGATGTAATTGTATAGAAATAATTGCGGACGTTTACCTTGTAACATAACCTTGCTCTCTCCACTTTTACTCTCTGTAATATCTCCAAATAAAAACTTTTTTAACTTGGGCAGCTTTAGCTTACCAATTATTTTACTAGTGTATGAGCCCTGGGTTGTACGACTTGGTAAAATAAAATTAATTGAAACAATTATGATAAACTGAGAGAAAACAAGTGGTGTGAAAAGAACCAAATTTATTACATACAACCTTAAAAGAATATTAGTAGGGCTCATAAAGAAACATAAATTGGATCATCAATAAGATTTCGTAACGTATCATAAAAAAAAAATAATCAGTGACGTTGCAATTATGAGAGACTATAACTTAAGAAATGGAAAACAAATTTGAGTACTAATTAAATATTTGCTTTCCTAGACTCTTACTAGATTGTGAATTTGTATGAGAATAAAAATTGAAAATTAAATGTTGGATGTTAGTTCAATGTGATGAGTCAAAGAAAAATATAAACTTATTATTTCCTCCTTAATATTAGCTAGAATGGTAGGGTAACGTTTCCTTCAAACTTCTTTGCTTGGTGGCAATATAATTTAGAGTAATTCTTCTGTTCGTTTTTAGGAAATACTGCAAAAATTGTGAGGATTCAGCTCGAGACATCTTATCCAGAGTATTCGTGGGGTTAAAATTTTTGCACTACTTTAAGAAAAATTAATATCCTCAAAATTTAAATTTGAGCAAAGTTGTCCACAATTTCGAAACTATTTCATGGTTTGAAATTTTTTTCTTGTCGTTACGGGAGGGCTGGGACTGCTTACCGTTGAAGTCTCCACCGTGAAGAAAGAAATTTCGAAAACTCTCCTGAGTTTCGAAAATATAAAAGAATATTGGTATCACGGGAAACGTGATACTCCACGTCGTACAATTCTTCTCCCAGTTGGCCAGTAAGAGGTAATGCCATGCTAGGATTCGCCCAACATATTTCCTGGAAGACGGAAACGAGAAGGCCTGGATATCTTCTACTCTTCAGTCGTAGAAAACATTTCCCCGCTGCTTTCCAACAGGAACAAATGCAGCGCCAGGTCTCGTAGATTCTCTTCAAAAGGAATTATAAGGCAAAAAAGGTCGTCTCGAGGCATAATCTTACTCGAGAAAGTCTTCGTAGCCGGACCTCTACGTAGAT
>PNEQ01102927.1:0-28081 GCA_003012365.1 Medauroidea extradentata
TTTTTTTTTTTTTTTTTTTTTTTTTTTTTTTTTTTTTTTTTTTTTTTTTTTTTTTTTTTTTTTTTTTTTTTTTTTTTTTTTTTTTTTTTTTTTTTTTTTTTTTTTTTTTTTTTTTTTTTTTTTTTTTTTTTTTTTTTTTTTTTTTTTTTTTTTTTTTTTTTTTTTTTTTTTTTTTTTTTTTTTTTTTTTCCATTTTCTGGTTTTATGTACCACGCCATTTGCTGCGATGGCGTGTATCCAAAATTTTTCTTTAATTTAGCACCTTACTCCCATTGAAAGAATCGTTTAGAAAATAAGCACCTACGTTAGCCAATCACACCTTGAAATTCTTACGCGCCATCAGATTCTCACAAACTGTATTAATAACGAGCGTAGACCACCATAAAAAAATTGAAGAAACCTGCCTACTTAATGACCAGAATAATAATGTCTAAATAATAAAGCTTTAAAAGACCTAAGTGTATAATCATATAATTTAGTGAAATATTGTGTACATACGACACTGCAGTGCTGAATCCACAATTTTTCCGAAATACATTACCCTCCAAATTGCAAGAATATTTTAAGGCATTAGGATCATATAAATAACTTATTTAAGATCAGTTTAATACCTGTTTTCATAAACTGATTTAGAGTAGCCAGTATTTTAATGAAAACAGTATTCCTCTCGCTCCGTTTACGAAATAAATTTAGCAGCATATTTCATTGTCCATAAGAGGAGTCGCATTTCATTTTCTCCTGAACGCGAGAGAAATAAAAATGACACGAGCCGTATATAAAGGAAGGGAAAGAAGACTATGTATCTAACACGGAAGAGCTGGAATATATGGAGAGTGAATAATTTCATCTTCTCCAAGAATGAATTTTCCTCCTTCAGCGTTAGTCCTTCAGGTGAGTGTTCTTTCAGCCAACTTTCTTAACAGCGTCCTAATAAAAGAATATTTTTTAAAAAATAATCGCAGAATACAAGTTTGTAAGTTACTTAATTAAAAGAGTTTTCCGTAATGAAGTACAGTATCATGTTCTCTGCAGTAAATTATCCACATCGTATTAAAGGGTTTAAAAAAATTCATCCAAAATAGGTATTCACGAAACAGTGTACAATTACTAGACTTATCTCGTCGATAAGTATTACGTCTAACTCTGAAATATATTACAATCCAGACTGCTGTTTTAAATATAGCTAATCTGATGTTCTTCTGCCTCAATTACTTCTCAAAATATACAAACCAAACGTGGTAGATCTAGTTACTAATAAAGTATGAAAACAAATATTGTCATTACAGATATACGTACACTCTGCTCACCTATAAAGTGATAGAGAGAAAAAATGTGTAGGTATTTTGTTGACCTCTCAAAATATAAATTGTTGAATATACTATGTGTGTTAAATAATCTTTCCGGTCGAAAAATGCGACACAATAACAAGACACTTTCATATGTACCATAATGGTAAAGGAATGCTGCGATATATGTTTTAGAAACTTATCTACACAAAAAAAAATTGGTAATTTAATGGTTTAAAAATAAGTACCGCTTACTGAATATCTAAATGAAGAGCTAAGTTTTAAATTTAGAGATAAGTAAACAACTCT
Source organism: Medauroidea extradentata (assembly GCA_003012365.1). Taxonomy (NCBI): domain Eukaryota; kingdom Metazoa; phylum Arthropoda; class Insecta; order Phasmatodea; family Phasmatidae; genus Medauroidea; species Medauroidea extradentata. Next base: position 1,596 of record PNEQ01102927.1, read on the forward strand.
GTTGGTCGAGAAAATTCGACGGAGAATTCGAGGTCGCGAACTGGAAATTTATCCAACTCTTGGCTAAGGTTGTAATCAGTGACGTTGTTAACGCACGCGACATTATCTGAGCAACACAGTTGTGTTATATATTATAAAGTATCTGTACATGCATATAATAGTATATAGATACACATAAAGTGAATGTCCGTAAAATATTTCCGATCCTACACCGTTCAGCCGATGCGTTAAAACATTTTTAAAACTTGTGCGCGCGACCGTGAAGGTTTCACAGATATATATTTTTATTAATTTGGTATTTAAGTGCCCTCGAGCAGCACAAGGCCTTGGTAGAGGTAACCGAGGGGAAAGAGATAAGGAACATGCCAGGGTTAGTTTAAGGAACCACCATCACAACCACGGAGTGATCGCGGAAAACCCTGGAAAACTGAAAACAGGAAAACCCGAACCGGGGATCGAACTCGGATCCTCCCGAATGCGAGCTGAGTGTTTTACCAATGCTCCATTTATTTATTGAAAAAAAAAATAAGTTTTCCAAAATGTTTATAAACGGTCATTATTAACCCTTCTCATAATTTTCCACCATTTAGAATTAAAAAAAAACTGCTTAAGCAATATTTTTATTAAAGGTTTATACATATATATTTCAATTTTTCACTTTCAATATTATTAGTATTAATATCAATAATTAAATGAAATTTGAAATGTCAAAAGGTTTTTACAGAAAACTTTTAATACAAAACCTATTTTTGTTTTCATTTCTTTTATATTTTAAAGAAAAAAATGTTTTTTATAAAAATACTGAAAGTAATATAATTATATATGAATCGCTAAAACCATCTTATTTATTCATGTATACAGCAGGCAGAAAAACAAAAACTATTGTGCTTTCAAATACACTCATTAACAAGTATATTTACGCAACAGTAATATAAAAAACTAACACACAGGGTACAAAATATAGAATCGATAAGACCAATATAAGTTGCTCATATCACTTCGACAACTAGAGAAGAACACTAACGATAAAATCGCCCTTTCAAACAAAAAATCTAGATCAAAATTGGTTAATCCGTTTAGGAGCTAACGATGCCACAGACAGACACACTGATACATACTCATAACGCCCCACTTTTTTCGTCGGAGGTTAAAAATATACATTAAAAATACACTTTCTTTGTACGAGTGGCATCGCAATTAATGCAGAGTACCGATACCGAATACATTATCGCATTAAATTGAAAAATACGTGAATGAATTCGCGAGCAACAGTTAGTATTCAGTAAAATGAAGATAACTGACAAGAAATTTTAAAATCCATTATTGTGAAGTTTTCTGGTTTTCAGATTTATAACAGAGGCTTACGACGTATGGATGAATTCACCACAGAGTAATTTGAATTGAAATATCTTTAAAGTTTCAAGTTGAGGCATGACAACACATGTGCCTGAAATACGCTTTAATTGATCTTCCTAAATATTACGTTTGTACGATTAAAGAAATTGCTTACCTTATATAAATCCTACTACTGTATTTCATAAATAAACATAAAATATAATTAAGTATTGTGTAGTATTTTCTTGGATTTTCGTAACTGGAGAAATTGTGCAGTTAAATAACTTCTAAAAAAACAGGAAATTAATTTTTCCCATTGGTGTTTTATGCTATTATTTAGTACTTTATAATTGCTTTCAAATTACAAAACCGGCAGCATAGCTATAAATTCTTTAACATTTCAACAAGCATTAGTTGTATTAAGAATGTAGTGGTTTGTGGACGTGCGCCATTGCAACTCCCAACATTGAAAAATCTCATTAGGTGTACTATACTAATGCTTGTCAGAAATTATTACATAAAATAATTAGACATTTTTTATCGGCCACTAATATGCTAGTGTATAAACACCTTTATTTTTCTGCAGATTGCTTAGCATATACGTTTACAGACCAGGCTGCTAGGCAATGTGAATTATATTCTTCAACCTCGACATTGGCTAATACAGTCGCACGCTTGTGGTGATGTAATTAAAAGAATGATGATTGAAAACCTACCACGCGTAGACAGAATTTATAGCGTTCTTTTTCTGCAAGTGCTCACCCTCGATGCTGAACGGTGACCAAAATCCCACACTCACTTTACTGCAAATCACAGACGTGTGCTATTCGGAGTTACCTTATTCTGACTGATAGGGTCAAATGGGAAACTTCTTTATTCAAGCACACATCACTAGGGACCGGAAAAATTCGCTGGTTCACTGAGCCATAAGCTAGCCTTCAAGAATATGTTTGAACTCAAGTAGACTGCAGCTGTTCGTTGGCTGCAAGCTGACTCAGTGATATGGGCCTGCATTTAGTTGCATTGTTATTATTGACTCATCAAATTCAAGGAGATGTCAGATAAGTCAACAGCAAATTGCGAAAGTAGCACAAACTTACAGTTGCTGGAATTCTTGCTTGTGTCTGAAAGAAAACGCGAATTTTTTATGTCTCTACACATTACCAATAACGAAGAATCAAAACTACAGAAGTACTGCTACGGTTAATTCTTCTAAAGGTTGGAAAGATCAATGTTAAAAGTTTGACAGGGGGAAAATTTCTGCCGCTTGAGCGCTGGCATCGCTAATGGGTGCAAACTGACTAATCACAGAGCTCTCCTGAATTATAAGTTACATATAGTTGATAATCCAAAACGCGAAATGAGTTTATTTTTACTTTAAAATTAAGTTACGTGACGTATGTAATTTCCAAGCCTATTTAAAATTAATTTTACAACAGTTTCGAATTGTAACAGTCCACATGCGATTGCAGCGAAACTAGCGGCAGAAATTTTCCCTGTGCCAAACTCTCTCATAAGAAAACATACATTCTTTCTAACCTGTAGTAGAATTAACCTTAATGGAACTAAGATATTAAAACAAGTTGGTGTACAAATATTTCCGTGAAAATCCGTTGTCCCTAATTGTATTTAAAGCACGGTCGTAGAAGAACAGGTCTGGACACTCGCCCGGAAACTTGACCCCCTTGTTGTTTGGCTGCAGTCACCAAGTTACCGAGAGTATTGTGTTTTATTGGCGCTTCGGTTAGGCGGTCGGACTCAAACTCCGCCCACTTCCTTTCAATTTATCAAAACGTATTATTTTATCAATTTACGAAATACTTCCTTAAGAAAAGGCTCCAGCAATCTTTATTTACTTTATAAATTTAACAATGGAAAAAAGTGGGCGGAGTTTGGGTCCGACCGCCCTAACTGAAGCGCCAATAAAACACAATATTCTCGGTAACTTGAACTACAGCTAAATAACAAAGGGGTCAAGCAAAATACATTGGTAGATAGACGAGTGTCCAGACCTGTTCTTCTACGACCGTGATTTAGAGATTGGAAAAATTTGCGGGTTCACTGTCCTGTAGGCTAGACTCCAAGAATATGTACGTATTGAATCAGACGACAGCTGTTCATTAGCTGCTCGCTGACATTGTGAAATGGGCCTTCATTTAGTTACGTTTCTGTTACTGGCTCGGCGACTTTCAGGAACTGTCATAAATTGAGACCCCTGTTTTCACGGAAAAAAAAATTTTCCCCCACTTTGTTTTGGTGCCTTACGTCGCGCACATCTGCAGTTCTGCTTCGTGGTCAGTGATTGGTAGAGGTACGTCAATTTCGCTTATACATCCCAGGACAGGTTGAACGCCAATTATGTATACTTCATTGTCATATCTGCGACTTGCTGGCGGCTGTTACGAAACGCGTTTGACTACTGCAAGCCAGTAGTAAATAAGGAAATAATGCGAAGTGCTATCGCTTGCTACCTGCTCGTACGGTTATAAGCCAATATTTAATCGATTGTGGCCAGTGAACGTATAGGACTGACAAGTCTAGGCTGCTGCCAGATGAATCCGCGAAATTGACGTATCTCTAGTGATTGGATATAACTCTCTCGAGCCTTAGGATTCTAATGGCAAATCGTTATTGTCAGAGAGAATGGTATATCGCTAGGGCCCGGTAGATTTCGCGAAAAGATTTTTGCAGCACTTTGTTTCAGTGCCTTACGTGCGCACCTGCATCTCTGCTATGTGGTCAGTGATTGGATGCCGTAACACCCAGCGTCTGGAGGTTAAACCCGCAAATCACAGACGTGATGTGTGACAGTTATCCGTGTACTGATTGGTACAGTCAAATGAATAATAACTCTGCACAAAAACACTCAGCCAATAGCCATGAAGTTGAACTGCAGGTGTACACGTAAGACACTGAAACAAAGTGGGCCAAAAATCTTTTCGCAAAATTACCGGGCCCTATATATCGCGAAAATTCTTCGTGCCAGCATACCCTTGAAAACGCTGCAGTTTCTTGCAACCTGTAGGAATGGGTAGAGACATGAACTTTTCGCGAAAAGAATTTTGCCCCACTTTGTTCCAGTGCCTTATGTGCACGTCTGCAGTTCTGCTTCACATATATTGGCAGCGTGCCTTTGAACTGTGACGTTTCTCATTTGACTGTAACAATCACAATAAGGTTACTGTAACACCACACGTCTGTGATTTGCGTGTAAAACCCCACGACACACGAATGTCAAAACATCCAATCTCTGACCGTGAAGCATGTCTGCAGACGTGCACACAAGTCACTGACACAAAGTGAGGCAAATTTCTTTTCGCGAAAAGTTCATGTCTCTAGGAATGGGTGATAAACACGACACGACGTAGCTGTCTGCAGACCATTAATACTACAACAACGGGATTCTTATTGGCTCAGTCAAATAAGGTAACAGTTCCTTGTACAAGTGAAAGCCAGTCATATTTTGATACGCTGAACGTGCGTTGAAACCTACCAAACAGTCAAGATTTCCCGCGATAAATCATCTTCTCTAGTTATTGTAATTGGCTAAGTTAAATGAGATACGGCTCTTCATTATAGACACGCTGCGAATAATCATGAACGACACTTGCAGATGGACACGTAAGGTACTGAAACAAAGTGGGGCAAAATTCTTTTCGCGTAAACAGGGGTCCCTAGGTATAAGAGTCGACAGCCAATCGCGAAAGTAACTCGAACTTACATACGTTGGAAATATAGCTTGCTCCCAAAAAAAAAAAACGCGAATTTTTCAAGTCCCTACTTATAATTTATCTGTAAGGAAAAAAAAAGAAACTAGGATATCCAAAAGTTTTCGTTTTTAACCCGAACCACATATAAGCTTTACGAAGATATACGATGTGTGCAGTGCTCGGTGTATTTTTGGTGATATATAGGGTGGTGAACCTCCTCGAGGTAAATACTTTCTTTTTTTCGGGACGGCTAGTCTGGGACGGTTGTGTCCGAGTCTGCGTGTCCTCCGCCCTCTGGGCGCCAGCGACACCCGGCAAACCGCGGAAGGTAAAATAACTCGGCGGTGTTTGACCCTCGGAGCATTCAATTTCCTCAGCGATACGGCGACTTCATTCCATAGCCCGCTCTCTCCATCCACTCGCTTAGCGCGCGAAATGAAGGGTGGGAGAGGGAAACGGGCGAAGAGAGGGAGAGGAAAGAAATTGAAAAAGAAAGTGGGCGAGATTGCGAAGAAAAGCTCCGCTAATCCCTTTCTCCTCCCTCGCCCAGCAGCAGCCTTGACAGAAGAATTCCTTGTTTCTGCCCGGCCGGCTCCGGGGACTCGGAGAATGTTTTCCCCCTTCGCTGGTCTCCGACAAGAGCGACGTTGCCAGGTGTAGCGGAAGAAATAAGCGCTATCGTACTTAAAAGCAACGATCCATCATTTCTACAGCTTTCACGTTAATTATTTGTTAATCCTAAACTAGAGCAAATATCGAAGGAAAAAAACTGTTAAAAAATTGCTCTTATATAAAGTCTATTTTGTTCTAGACAATGAGCGATATAGATCTGGTCAATTAGTTCAATAATGTGAGTTTCCTTTATGCCATAATAAGCTGAAATCATTGTGTATATTCCACCGCTGAAAAAACATAGTTAATATAGTATACACTGTTTTTAAGAAAACTGTGAAACAGTTTTTCGGTATCTGCTCTTGTTTAGGATTTTAAAAAGAACTATCGTAGAAGAAGTATAAATGATAGATAATGGCCTTAATGACATGTTAGTCTGTTTTTCACTGTTATTGCTAGAGGCCGGGAAATTTCGCGGATTCAACGACCCGCAAGCTAGACTCTATTGTCCCGTGCATACTTCAAGCCTGGCTATTCGTTCATCGTCTGTTGTTCCGTTCAGTAGCAACTAGTGGACAAATGCGTGGGGCTTGTGTATACACATGACAGGTAATTGAATCTGCGAAATTTTCGCGGCCCCTAGTTATTGCGAGTTATTATTTTTAATTTGAACAAGAGTAGGTATTAGAAATTTGTTTGGCGGTTTTTTTAGTATTGTTTTTGCAGTACCTGCAAACTATTTCAGAACTACGATTCGACTGTTAGGGGCTATATCAATTGACGACTTGAAAAGAGCCGGAGCTTCAGTCAGGTGTGGGATACAATTCCTATCTCCATGGATACCGCAGCCGAACATAACCTTCATTTAGCTGTTTGGCTTCACATGTCCTGGATGAGCTGTACGTCAAGAAAATTGATTATTTTTTTTGGAATTTGCCATTTTTTCAGGTAAACATTAATCTTATCTATTTGCGTATCTTAATCATGAAGTAGAAACTACTATTTGTTACCCTTGCGTGCAAATATATGAATGCGCAACATTTTTGCTTTCTGCAATCACCAACTAACAAATCAGCATGTTTGTAAACAAGCTTTGTTTCCCACAGTATTTCCCCTGCGATGACGTCAGGGGGCGTGTAATTCAAGCCGCCCATTGAGTAGTCCAATTCCAAAACTCGTCTTGTCCATCACCAAAGAAAAATGTGTTCTGAACAGTTTTGTGTAGCTTTTAAACGTGCGCTGAAGTTGACGTGAAGATAGTTCCCAAAACTCGCCTTGTTCAATAACAGATACACTTTGGAAAATTGCTTTAGCCATTTTACAAATGGGCTCGCAAATAAGTTTCTCGCGATTTGCTCAGTTATAGTGAAAGTGGACAAGACGAGTTTTTGAACTGGATTACTCAAATAAAACGAAATATTTTTAGTTATATTCAGCTACAACCATAGCATTTACTAACTTTAAAAAATTAGTCAACATGGCGAACACCATTTTAAACCAAATTTATATATTTTTATATCTGTTCTCGTTTAGGCTTAAAGACTAATTATCACGAAAACAGTAAAACCAGGGAAGTATGTCATTAAGAGTGTGTGGTAATAAAAAAGACGCTGAAGGCTTCCATTCAAACCGACGCGTTTTATGACAATCTACAAAACAGCTGTTTTATAGGCTGTTCACTAGAGCCGGTGATTGTTGGTGAAAAGATTTCTGCAACAACTTATTTCAATGCCTTACATGAACACCTGCAACTCTGGTTCGTGGTTATTGTCAGAATATAATAGGGCAGAGGCGTGGCTCATTTGACTGCACCAACCAGAACAAATGCTACTGCGACACCACAAGTCCGTGACTTGCGGGTAGGACCTCGAGACGCCGAAAGTTACAAACTTCCAATCACTGACCATCAAGCAGAGAAACAGATGTGCGCCTATGTCACTGAAACAAATTGTTGCAGAACTCTTTTTCACCAAAAATCACTGGCTCTATTATTCACTACAAACTGAGCAGTCACTAAAACTTATGACAAATACGAAAAATATTTTATTGGACCCTTATTGTTAGGATTTGACTGTAGTGAAACGTTTACAGTGGTTTTATTTGCTTGAAAGTTTTTGTATCAAAACTAGTTAAGGTGGCTTCAAAACGGCTAAAACAAAAAATTAAGCAGTGCTCACGTTATTGTGAACAGCCTATACATAATATTTGGCAAATTTATGAGCAAACATTTCCTAGAATTATACATTTGACAAGCGTGATCTCTTGCACTGTAATTAAGTGTACGAGATTTCAGCATCACAGAGGTTCTTCTAAAAGATGTTACTTAAAAAAATTGTTCAGAAAGTTGGCAAAAAACTATTGTATAGGATTGTTTTTTTTTTCTTTGTAAATTGTCTTCTATAAACCTACACTTTTACTGATGCTTTTAGCGGTGAATTATGTACCCTGCCTTCCGAGTTCCTGAGTGGACATATTTTGCACGTTAGAGTCCAAGAAGTGAGGAGAACTAGGGGTGGACACTACGCGTATCACGGCTCTAGACACGAGGGGCGCACGTCGTTTTGCCTAAAAATGTTTTGCGTGAACACATTTTACCTATTTGTCTAAAGTCATTTTACCTAAAATCATTTGTTCTATAGTCGTTTCGCCTAAAGTAGTTTCGCCTAAAAACGTTTTTCCTAAAGTAGATTCGCCTAAAAACGTTTTGCCTAAACCAGTTTCGGCTAAATTAGTTTTGTCTAAAATCATGTCCTCTAAAATTCGTGTCACCTAATGTCATTTAGCCTAAAGTCGTTTGGCTTAAAAACTGTTTGTCAAAAATTCCATCCTTTCGCTTAACTTCCGACAAAGCCGTTTTCCTTACAGCATTTTTGTCTAAAATCGTTTTGCCTAAAAAGGTTTACGTAAATTTCTAGTCTCTCGCCCTGTTCTCTATGAGACAGTCAGTGATGACCATACCCTTTAACGACGTAATATTTAAGGTTAAGTCGTGTCGCACCCACCTATACCTTTTGAAGTATTTGGGACCAGGTTTGTCATGCATGAATAGGACCGCAAAATTCACTACCGCAGTTTTTTGTGAAATTTTTTAAAGGGCGCTGCCAACCTCATAGCCCCAGTAAGAACAACGATACAGAAGTGCATGTTAAATTATACAATTTGTGGAACAGTACCTTTTAAAACTATGTATATTCCCCTACAGATTTTGATGTTCATTTTTCGTCGGTACGGTTCACATTGTTATATGATAAGAAATTATGCTTTATCGCGGGAATATTTGACTGTTTGCTGGGTCTCAGTGTACGTTCAGCTTATCAAAAGATTACTGAATTTTCCTTGTACGTGGAGTCTTTATCCTATTTGACTGAGGCAATAATAATCTCGCTAATGACATTATTTAATGCCTGCCATTGGTCTGCAGACATTTACGGAGTTTCAAATGTATATCGCCCAATCATATATGTTGCAAGAAACTACAGTGTTTTCAAGGGTACGTTGACACAAAAAAAAATCCGCGATATACCATCATCTCCATATATGACGTTTGTGGCTGTATTTTCAATACCCGGAAAACTGTGAGGAAATAACTATTTCTTTCTTAAAGAATACACGAAAACACATAGACCTACACATTTTTCCAGGTTTTTATTCATGTATAGGCTGTTCACTATAAACTGAGCACTCTCAGCAGAACTTGTAATTAATTAAAAATATGATTTATTAGGCTAACAGATGTAAACATTTCAACACTCTCGAAAGTTAACTCTGGTTTTTTGTTACACGGAAGTTTTCATATTAAAAATAGTAAATATGGATGCAAAGCAGCTGAAAGAAAACTTCGTGCAGTGCTCATTTTATCGTGAACGGCCTATAGAAACATTTTTCTCATTTCAATGCAGGAAAAGATTTTCGTCCGAAAGATTTATTGCGAAAGGTGTCCGAGGCTAGTGAATATAAATCAGTATATAAATCCCTATCTTTGTTCCCGCAGGCGGTGAACTTAATCCTTCACCAAAAACGTAATTTTCTCTACTAAATTAATTCCTTCTTCTATGGTAAAAAAGTAATAATGTTCTAGTCGTTTAGTGTTGATTATCTAAAGTGATTTTTAGTTTTAATGCTAAGTATAGTACTATTTGTTCACGGTAAAATAAATCCAGTATTTCTGGCAACGCTGTACGAGAGGAAAATGCCTGCCCACGCGAGTTTCCGTCTCCAGCTCACTTCCGCCGGAACAACCTGTCCTCGAGAGATGCCAGCACGCTTCATCTTCTTCTCAGCGGAGGGCGAGATTAAAAGTGCGAGGGAGGGTGTTTTATACTGTAGGAGGAAAGTAATCGAGACAGTAGGGGCTGTTTTTGAACTGCTTCATAACAGCCATGTGCGTAGGCCGGATTTTTTGGAGGGTGGAATGTGAGATATTTTTGTTGCAATGAAGCATATATATTTCCCCACATGTAAACACACACCGTCCCAGCGTAATCATTGATTTTGTTTGCTTGGCATTATTGCAGCCATATTTCAGAACCTCGGTGTAGTAGTGGAAAGTTTGAAGGACTGCAATCTATTTAGTACATTTACAAGCAAATGCTTGGCAAATAATAAGTCAGAATTCATTAACTCACTAGAAAAATGCCGCAGATAGTTATGTATTCAAAACTATTTAACTGGTTGAAAAAATTAACGAAACATCTCCTTACTAACAAACCGTTCAAAGCAAATAAAATTCAACTTTGTCGCTTATCGTATTTCGCAAACATTTTGAGACTTCTATAAAGGTCTGCATTAGAAACTTTGGTGCTAAAAATACATCTACACTACATTTACAGAATTGACAATAATTTGGTTTTTGATAAATTTTTTTAAATAACCATAAACAAACCTTGTAGCTACACGTAATAGAAATTTCTTATAAATTTAGCAATAATTGTTTTTAATGTTAAATAAGACAATTAATTTTTTTTAAATTTAAAAGTAGAAAAATATTTTACGGTTAAGGTGAGGTAGGTTACGATTACAGTCCATCGCTCTCGAACGGTCTCTTAATTTATTCCAGTCAATAAAATGTTATTGTTTGTAAACAAATTTCAATTATTTAGAAAAAAATATTATTACAAACGAATTTATGGAACGGACGTTTAAGCCATAGAATTTCCATAAAATTAATTTCAAAAACTTGAGTCCACAGCATTTATTTTCTTATTTAAATGACGTAATTTACGATTGAAAAATAAGGTAAAAATAATTATACATTTAATATTAATCAGGGTGGTGGAAAGTTACAAAGTTAGTTCACAAGTAGGAAAGTTCCATCAAAAATACACAATAAAAAAAAAAGTTTTTTGGAAACCAGTTTCCAAAAAAAGTTTTTTGTAACGCTACAAAAATATTTTGTAAAATTTACAAAAATCTTTTAAATTTACAAATTTCTTTGTATATTTACAAACAATTCTGTAAATCTACAAACAAATTTTGTATATTTACAGCTAATATCTGGTTCAGTTTACAATAATTTTTTGTGAAAGTACGAAATGTTTTGTAAAATGTGAAAGGTCTCCTAGAATTATTTTGTTTCAATTCGAAAAATCAGCTCATTAGCATTATTTAACTAGTTCCCAAAGTTGTTTACGATATTTGAAACCACTTTAAAAAGGTTTCTGACGTCTTACTTTTATTATCTGACTGATATTGTTCTGATATTACGTTACAAGAATTTCCAGGTAAATGTACAATTTTTTTTTTTACTGTGTACTTAATAAATGGTCACGTTGTTTCTGCCTGGTCTTACTACTACTGGAATCTTGTGCATTTGACGCCTTCCTCCAAGACGATCGGGGTTCGATTCCCGGCGGGGTCGATCCTCGGATTTTCTAATGTGGGAATAAATCCGGATGATGCCGCTGGTCGACCGGTTTTCTCGAAGATATCTCGTTTCCCTCACTACCTCATTCCTGCGCAGCTCCGTACTCACATCATGTCAACCCTTACGAGCGCTTAAGGGGTATTGATCCCTACCACCTTGGATTTATCTGTTTCTTCTCGATAACTCCTGTTCCAGTCGATATATCAAAATTTTTGTCACGACAAGGCCTAGATACAAACCTAACCAATTTTCTGTAATTGCTGGAACCATAATACATTCATTATTTTGCAGCGGGAAACAGCTGAAAAGGACAAATTGCTTTATTTACGGAAGCGACTACAGAGGCCGCGTTATTAACAGAAACAATGCCGTATGGATTCCAAGAAGTGAATGAAACAATAAACTATACCTTGTCAGCGTGAAAAAGTAAAACAATGTGACTATTCCCTGATTTATAAGAAAACCCGTAAAACCGGTCTGACAGGGATCAATCCCCCTTAAAGGTACATGTTATATAATTCAGCGTTAAAAGAATCACTGCTGAATTGTAGGATTCTCGAAGCCATTTTGCAAAAATAAGAAAACAGCAATCCTAGACAATAGTTTTTGCCAACTCTCTGAGCAAAAATGTTTCTCAGTTAACGTATATCTGAAGAACAATCTCTGACGCCGAAATCTTGTACATTTAATTACGGCGCAGGAAATTACACCTAACAAATGAGTCATTCTGGATAAATGTTTGCTCATACAGTTGGCAAATATAATTATCAAGGATTGTTGTTTTATAGTTTTTATATATTGACTTTTAAAAAATGTAGATTTCAATTGAAGAATTCAGCGCTGGTTTTTCTATGTTTGTTGAGTGCTGACTGAACTTTCTTCATTCTCTGCACTCTTCTAGTGTATTTGATTCGCTCGCAATATCAACAGATTCACCTTTCGCATGGTTATCTGACCGTGCTCTCTCGCAGCCAATAGTCCTAGCAATGTATAGCCACTTGTCAAGAAATCAGCGATGACTAACGCATTTGCCCGCCCGGACCTCTTGTATAAGTCTTCCGCTGTCAATTGCAGACCGGCCCGTTTTATCCCTCGCCAACTCCTAACACCTCACTCATAAAACTCTGTGTCTTAAGAGCACCACCTATCACAAGCTTTAAATGCGTTGCAGTGTGTAGATAAATACGTTTTTTTCACGAAAATTTTTTTTATGCGCCCATTATGCAAATGTACAGAATGAAAACACTCTTAGAACAAATACGCAGAATGACATTGTTAAGATATCATGCTGATTTAAAACAATGATTCAAAAACGTAAGCTTTTCAGACTGCCGTACTTCAAAGTGTACTAACCGGATGTACATTAAACACACATAGAAATGTGCACTGAACTTTGCTACGGGACTTTTCACAAATACAATTAGGACTATATTGTTGCCGCTTATGACCCTATAGTAAAAATGGAACGGTTTAGATATTTCACACTAGCGCTGTACTTGCCTCGTTGATGGGATGTGGCATTTGATGCGCGCTTCAAGATCACCCTTATAACTGCATCGTTTTTAAGCCTTTAACGCGCAAGTAGTCGGTGCTCTTCCTGAAGTATTAAAATATGCGCATATTTTCTAATTATTTGCAAATGTTCCAAAGTCTCAATAATCTCTCGTGAATTTGGAACACCATTACATTACTTACCCGCAAAAGTTTATGTCCACACAGAAGCACCTTTGTCCTTAACGGAACTAGTTATTATGAGTAGATAACTGAAAAATTCGCGTTTTCTATTGGTCCCAAGCTATAATTCCAGCAACTTTAAGATCGTGCCACTTTGGCAGTTGGCCCTGTGTCTTATTTGACACTTGCTGGAAGTCGCTTAGCCAATAGCACAGAAGCAACTAAATGCAGGCCCATATCACTACGTCATCGACCAGCCAGTGAGCAGATAATGTCTGCTTGAATACACACATGTTCTTGGATGCTAGCCTACACGTCAGTGAACTCCCGAATTTTTTCCGTCTCTAATTATGAGCAATTAAGGCACGATTATTTCGCGTATTGATTCTAGGTCAGGTTGAACGTCAACAACGTATACTTCTCTGTCATCACTGTGAGCGGACAGCAGTTGTTTTGATACACATTTGACGACTGCAAACCAGTAATAAATAAGGAAATAACTCGTGGTGAAGTCACGTGGTACCCGCATGCACGGTTACAACCCAATGAACAATCGACAATGCCCAGTTCGTGTATAGGACTGAGAAGTCTAGACTGATGTCAGATGAATACGCGAAATAATCGTGCCTTTAGCAATTACAAGCGATACAAGCAAATAGTGAAACGAATGAACGAAAACACTCTGTGTTAATATCACCAACCTGCCCAAGTTAAATGAATGAAATTGTTCCACTAGTTCAGATGCTTGGTTTTCTTTGTTATTGGTAAAGACAGGAAAAATTCGCGGATTCGCTGACGTGTAGGCTAGACTCCAAGAATGTATGTGTACTCAGGCAAACAGCAACTGTTCATTAGCTGCTCTCTGACACAGTGATATGGGCCTGCATTTAGTTACATTTTTTTTATTGTGTCAGCGAGCTACACGAGGTGTCAAATAAGTCAAGGACCAATTGTGAAAGTGACACAAATTTACACTTGTTGGTGGAATTCTTGCTTGTGCCTAAAAGAAAACCCGACTTTTTCAGGTTTCTAGTCATTTATAGAGATGATTATTGCTAGCGATAAGCGGGGAAACTTGACTGCTAGAAGGTTTTCAACGCACGTTCAGCTTATGAAAAGGGTTGTCGGCTTTCGCTTGTACGTGGAGCTGTTGCCCTTTTTGACTGAGCCAATGAGACTCCCGCTACAGTAATACTTTATGCCTGTTATTGGACTGCAGACAACTACGTTATTGTCAAACGGATATCACACAATTAAACATGTCACAAGAAACTACAGTGTTTTGAAGGGTACGTTGGCAAAAAAAAAAATTTTTTTTTTTTTGCGATATACCGTTGTCTGTAGTTATTGTGTTTTAAATTATATTTTCGTGTATTTTTGGGGATCCTTTTCAATCGAATCTAGTGGCAAAACTACAGCGGTGCCAGGACGAACTCCTACGTTCGGCAAAGACACAGAATGTTTGGGAAAACAGAAGAGAAATAGCTGGTAGGACGGGAACTCAGTCACACACGCCAGCAATATAGTTTTTTCTGGCCAGCAACATGGTGGAAATGCCTACCGCCAATCAGCGTAAGGCGGCTGGCCTGTTAGTTGGGAACCAGACCAATAGTATTCCTGGCGTAACATGCAGGAAACTTAACAGACACGGGCATCAACAGCCTCGGGCAGCCAACAAGCGGCCGAAGTTGGCCCGTATGAAATTAGTAGGGCAGTGGCGAAGCGTGAAGTGTTCTAGGGCAAGCGGTGATTAACAGTGACTATACAGAACTCTCAGTTGCCTGTGGAACCATTTGACTGTTAGGAGCAGGTACACTCCTCAGCCAGAAGCATGTAAGAGACAAGGAACTAATACTCTGTAATACACCTAGGTCTCTGTACGTGTTCAAGATGTATAGTCTGGTTTCATACTGCTCACTTTGGAACACGTCCACGCTTCGCCACTGTAGTAGGGCCATCAACTTTTCCCGAAAATAATTTTGCCCCAATTTGTTTCAATGCCTCGCGTTCACATCTGTAGTTCTGCTTCATATAGTTATTGGCTGCGTGTCTTTATGAAGTGACGTATCACATTTAACTGTGACAAGCACAGCAATGTTACTGCGACACCACACGTATGTTATTTGCTGGTAGAACCTAAAGACACGTGGGAGTTAAAGCATCCAATCACTGACTATGAACCAGAACTGTAGATGTTCGCATAAGGCACTGAACCAAACTAGGGCAAAATTGTTTGCGCGAAAAGTTCATGGCCTTACAAATGAGCCGTCACGTCATTTCCCGCCTGTTATACTATTTAGTCTGAGGCACGCACGAGCAAGCCGAGAGCTAACGGACATTTAAGCCGCATCGGCAACTTCAGTCTCCTCCAATCAGCGCAGTTTACAGGGATAAAGGAGTACAGCGAGAGGTTGTAGGGAGGTGGAAGGTCAGATCGGAGGAGCGTGTTAATGTATTCATGAAGGCGCCCGCTGGCACGGAGCTCTGTACATCAGCCTGTCTCCCGTAACAAAGAGGCGTCGGGGTCAGCATGGATTGAGGAGGGTGGGATGAGGGTGGTTTGTCATCTCGGGTATTACTAGCCGCGAGCGACCCGGCCAATTAGATGCCAAGGGGTTGGAGGCGAGCGACAGAGAGAGAGAGAGTGTGTGTGTATTAGAAACTTTTAACTTCTCTTCAACGCAACAGTTTTTTCCTGAGAGCCAGTAACTCACTCGATAGATGAGTTAAGGCCCGAGGAGAAAGAAGGGGGTTGGAAGGGCTCTCTTTTTGAGTAACAATTCAGCCCCATATCTCTCCCCGTCTCTCTAGGAAAGCTTGACAGCGACGTTAATGGCGACTACAAATCCATTGAAGTGCAACACTTGCTTGTTATTTCAGGCGATATCAAAGACTGGGGACGCTCAAGGACGCCTCCTACATGCGCGTTAAAGGCTCAGAATCGACGGACATATAAAGGTGACATTCAACCACCCCAACGAGCGAAGCGCTGAACTACAGTGCAAGAATCTAGCTGATCCTTTTTAAAATGGAACTTTAGTGGCGATCATATAATTTTATTGGCAGAAAGTCTGTAGTAAAGTTCAGTGCACATCGCTATCTGAGTTTCACGTACATTAGGTTATTGCATTTCGAAGTACGGCAGTCTGAAAAAGCCGTTTTTAGCTATGTTGGAGCGCTTAGAGACAATGTTTTTTAACGAGCATGGTGTCTTAAGGGGCCTCCCTACCTGTGTTTCAAATGTGTTGTAGCGAATTACGGATTTTTTTTCGAAACGTATTTAACGCACACAATATTTGTATATCTACGAAAAGAACACACACATCAAACCATGTCGCTATATTTTTAAAAATTCAGCACGTTTGTTAGAAACATCACTTTCGGGTCCCTCTAAATGACCAAAATTAGGATTTCCAATCTGCCGTAACTGTAAAAATATCAACCGGATTCGAATAACACAACAATGTTTGGTGGTGGTGCACCTAAAGAGAGGCACGTCTGCTCCCGTAGTTATAACCTCGCACTGCGAGCCACATATATTAAGGGCACGCTTCACATCAGTTTTCAACGTCTTTATTAATTTTTATATTTGTACCAGATATTTTTCCCCTTTTTTTAGACATAAGTTGTGAATCAATCTTCCTCTTAGAAAAATTTTCTATCTCTCATAGTTTTTGCGTAATGAGTCGTAAACGTCAAAATTTGCACTTTTCGGTTGTAAGTACGCCACTAAAACCAACTGACATACCTAACCGACAAAATTCACAGTGTATTACAATGTTGTAGGCTATGATTTGCCATATTTAAAAACAAAACAAAAAAAAACTTTCGTTTTTAATAAAAAATGCTGAATTTTGAAATGAAAATTTAAAAAATGTCAACAATTTTTTAGAAACAAAAAAAAATATTTTTTGTTTGTTTTTATATATGTCAAAATATAGCTTACAACATTGTTATACAGTGTGAATTTTTTCCAGTTTGGTACGACAGTTTGTTTTAGTGGCGTAGTTATAAAAACCGTAAGGTCCAAATTTTGAAGTTCACTACTCATTACGCAAAAACTATGAGAGATACACAACTTTCCTAAGAGGAAGATTTAATCACAATTTATGTCTAAAATAAGGAAAAAAATATCTGGTACAAATATAAAAATAAAAAATGTGTTGAAACCTGAGGTGAACCGCGCTCTCAAGGGTGTAATCGATATTAAGCCAGGAACATTTCCACCGAACAGACAAAACAAAAGATCGACAAGAAAGCGAGTTAATTTTACACACTGTCATCAAGTTTTAAGTTCTGTTTAAAGTTTTTAGCTTATCGAGAAGTTGGTTTAGAACGATTACGAAATTTGTACTGAACAGCCATACAAATAGAAAGACAAGAAAGCTTTCACTTGATATGTGGAGCTGTTGCCCTATTTGACTGAGCCAATAAGAATCTCGTTATTGTAACATTTAATGCCTGTTACAGGTCTGCATACAGCCATGTTGTGCCAGACGTGCAACAGTCAATCATATGATCCAAGAAACTACAGCGTTCTCAAGAGTATGTTGGGGCACAAACCATTTTCGCGACATATCATCAGCTCTAGGGCCCGGTAATTTTCGCGAAAAGATTTTTGCCCCACATTGTTTCAGTATCTTACGTGCACACCTGCAGCTCAACTTCATGGCTATTGACTGAGTGTTTTTGTGCAGAGCCGTTATTCATTTGACTGTGCCTATCAGTACACGGATAACTGCCACACATCACGTCTGTGATTTGCGGGTTTGACCTCAAGACGCTGGGTATTACGGCATCCAATCACTGACCACAAAACCGAGATGCATCTGCGCACGTAAGGCACTGAAACAAAGTGCTGCAAAAATCTTTTCGCGAAATTACCGGGCCCTAATCATCTCTAATTATTGGGCAAAGCTGGAACAAACATTAATGTCATTTTATTCCGACCTTTCATTTTGTAACATAACACCTTCATCCACTTGCTTCTTCAATTAACAATCACAATTTTCAGGATTTTGTGTATGAGGTTAGGAATTTGCACGATGCTAGGATAATCGATGCTACACTGAAAAAAGAGTATAGTTGCAGGTACCATACTTCTGTTAAAATAGGGACAGCAAAACAGTTAGGTTGTCGGAACTACTCTGGACAGTTACATTAACGATCTGTTTTGTATAAGAAACAAAGAGCTTTGTTGATTTTACAGCTTTGTTGATTTTACAAAAAGCAGATAGTAACTTCTACAAAACAGATTGTTGATGCGGAACTGTCAAGAGTAGTACCGACAATCAAATTGTTTTGTTGTCCCTATTTTAACAGAAGTATGGTTCCTACAACTATACACTTTTTTTTCAGTGTAGGACAAATAATGTTACACTTTTAATCACTTTTTTATCAAATGTGGTATATTATTTTTCGTTTAGATAATATTACTTTCTCCTCTTAAATATTGTGTATGTGACATTTTGTAATGTCTATTAAGCCAGGAACATTTCCACCGAACAGACAAAACAACAAGATCGACAAGAAAGCGAGTTAATTTTACACACTGTCATCAAGTTTTAAGTTCTGTTTAAAGTTTTTAGATCATCGAGAAGTTGGTTTAGAACGATTGAAATATTTGTACTGAATAGCCATTTGAAATTTAAGTGTTTCGACATATTGCAAGCCAATATAATCATTTGGCCAGTAATTGGTTATTATTATGCGTGTGCGTGTATTATGTGAGTATAATTTAAGTTTTATATCTTACATCTTCAAAATTTCTAGAATTTAATTTAATTATTTTGGTTACATGTAACTCCTAAGTTGCGATCAAAATTACGGATTAAATTTATTTGATACGCAGATTATTTACTTTTGAATTTCCACCTGCCTGAATCTCTTTACATCGTGTTTTATGAAAAAAATCTACGTAAACGTTTCTTCAGTAGAAAAAATGGGGTATGCTTAATATTATGGTTAGAGACTTAACATTCGCATTTTCTTGTGTATCCAAGCTAGAATCCCAACCAATGGAAGTTCGTGTCATGTTCGCAGTTTGCCTTCGGCTTATTTGCTACCTGCTGAAAGTATCAGAGCCAATTAAAAAATGACACTAACATAGGACCTATCATTTGGTATCACTGTGTCTCTGAGCAGCCAATGGGCAGCTGGTGTCTGCTTCAGTACACATTTATTTTTGGAGGCTATCATACATGTCTCTGAACCCGCGAGTTTTTCCGATATTTATTGTGGTATTCGATTTCATTCTCGACTATTATTCCTGATCCAGGTTGTACTTTGGTAACACATCAAATCTTATTGAAGTAGTGAAAATGTTTCTTAGGAATCTTCAAAGAGTAATGAAACAGAAAAGAAGGAATCCTTGCAATAAACAACTTGCGTATTTTTTTTGACACTGTACTTCAATTATACAGAATCACATGTGCTTGAAAAGTCTTATTATACTACGGCAAAATTGACTTTGCAGCTGCCGTTACTTAGCATAGTATCCGTAAACCGTGTCAGTAATGTGATTGAAGTTCAAAGGAAATATTCGCTGTTACTTGTCGTTAGCAACCCGTAAAGAGACAAGGGAGAGAAATTGTTTGTTCGGTACACTCTTCAACAAGTTAAACACTCGCCGTCTTAATTTTCCTCATTATATAAAGATGATCAGGGAGTTCTTTTTTCCAGAAGCAGACGCAAAGTACAGCGAGTTGAAAGAAGGAAAATTGAACATGATCATAACGAGATTGTCTGCGTAAACAATGACCGTCGGGACTAGAAAAGTTAATTTAATTTTTTTCCAAGAAGTCCTTTTTCTTCCTTATAAAAATCCTCAGGGAGACAAACGCACGGTAAAATGAGACGCGGAATAGGTCCTTCGCCATCTCGCCTCTCTTCTGTGCTTCCGATTCCGATCCATAACGTTTGCCATGAAGATCTTCTCAAAGCAGTTTATCGCTCTTTACAACGTTAGATGGAAGTTTTTAGATTCTGGCCTGGCGTGGCTTTTCTTTTGAAAGATATATGGAAGCTTTAAATGGTTTCAGACACGCGAAGAACCAATTTCCGCCATAAATTTAGTTTTCGTTTCCACAGCTACCTGCAATGAAACAAGCACGTTTTCTTAATACCCGTAAGCAATAGTTTATTCCGTGATACATAGAAGAGTTTTTAATACCTTCACCAATACGGCAGGATACTCTTCTCGGACAAAATACAATTTCTGAAATATTTTCACCACATATTCTCTTCACACGCATGTTATTTTTAAGAATAATTATGGAGCAGTTATTTTAGATTTCGGTTTAATTTTGGTTCTTCGAACAACTCTAAAATTGTAAACCAAAACATTCTTGTTAATAGTGTAATGTAAACTAATGCATACGTATCCCAACCTATAAATAGGGCCTTTACCGAACAAATTGTGACAGGAATATTTGTAACGCGCCTACGGTTACTCAATGGCGCTACTGAACATGGTCGGATAACATTCCCCAGATCCATGATGAGTTGTCCTTGTGTGAAACTGCGTCTCGCTCAGATATACCACTTGTCTGAGAAGGTTGGAGCAACTGTTGGATTTCCCCCTCACATTTGCACAGTATGGATCTTAATGCTTTCGTAATTCGTAAATAACCTTTTTTTTATCATGATGTCACCTTTCAATTGACAAACTTGCGTTGGAGTGTGAGCGAGAGATTTTTGGACAGCGCTTAACATCGAGGTCTTCAGTGCTGGTGAGGGATGACATGAAGCAAGTGTGGAGCAGCGCGATGGAAACGGGAGATCCCAGAGAAAACCCATCGACCAGCGGCATCGTCCGGCACGATTCCCACATGCAAAATTCCGGGGAACGACCCCGTCAGGAATCGAACATGGATCACCTTGGTGGGTGATGAATGGTTTGACCATTTGGCCACCGCGGACCCTTAAATTTGTGTTTAAAAAAAATTGGAACTCACTCCTTTCTAATTTACAACATTAAAGCCAATATATCTTCCTATAGTATTCCTATGTACTACTTATGTCATGTTTATGCTCTAAATACCGAACATAAAAGGCATTTTGATATAATGCGTTGCAATATGTGAACGAACTGCATTTCATACAACTAAATGCGTTTGTTTGAAGTGAGATACGATTCTTTTCAACTAAATACACGGCTGTTATTATCCTGATATTAGTTATTTAGTGATTTCCCTAATTCCCTCCGGAATATTGTTGAGATGATTCCTAAATACAAGCCCTGAACGGTTCCTTCCCTATTTCCCATGTGTTCTTCTACCATGATCTTAAACCTGTTTTAATGTACGTGAGTAATCAAATAACTTAACATCCATTCCGTTTCACTATCATCCGATGAATAATTCTGTTTATGTTATTATTATTGTCTGGCAGTGTGTGTTCTGTGTCCAAAATAATTTGCAAATTTTCAAGGCACGTTAGATATTTATGAAATACAAATGTGTGAAAATTAGTAAGATATTTCATAAGCAAATTCATAAATTTGGGATTCCATTTAAGCAGCAACTTATTATGTTCCAGAACATAACATAATGAGTAATTTATAAATCAGTACTGGCTAGTATTGCACCGAATTTTAAGTTTTAAAATTTGCTAAATAAGTCGTTATAAAAAGGATCCGACAGAACTCAAATTATTCTGTATTTGCTTGTAATTGTTATTAAATATTGTACTGTGTGATATTACACACACCAACTGCTTACACACATTTAGGTGAAACAATCATCACAGTGTGGCAATCGGCTACACAAGATTACAAGCTTAATTGACGATAGCGAAGAGGTGCGTTAATTCTATTGACTCCTGATTTCTTAAGAAACTTGAGTTTAAAAAATGAGCACTTATTCACTGAAGAATGCACAGTTCCGAGATAACTGTCAATTGCCTACAATATTTTGTTGGTCGACTCAGGTTAAGAGACTGAAGATTCATTCTGAATGTACAGCGAAGTTATTAATAACAGACCCGAGAAATATATTTTGAGCTGTGTAGAGGAACTAGTGTTCACAGATCCTTTGAGATGTCTGCGGTAACGTACAACGAATCATAGGATTTTTTAATTAGCATGGTAAATAAGCTTTACATCTTGTCAACAAGAGTGCGTGGTAGATAAATAAACACTGAAAAAAAATTGATTTCTACGCTTTTTCGAAGCCAATATGGATAAAATGCTCAATGAAAATCCTAGACAACTGTATTTGCCAATTTTATGAGTAAATATTTATCCAGAACTACTAATTCGTTACGCGTGATCTCTTGCGCCGCAGTTAAATGCATGAGGTTCTGACGTCAGAGATTGTGCCTCAGAAGATCGTAACACTGGAAACAATTTTGTTTAAAACGTTGGCTAAAACTATTGTCTAGTATTGCCATTGTTTAATTTTCGCAAATTGACTTCAAGAAACCTACAGTTATAGATGAATGCTTTCAGCGTTGAATTATGTACCACGCCCTCTTAAGGAACCATTCCAGAATTCGCCTGGAGCGATTTTGGGAAACAATGGAAAACCGAAATCAAGACGGCCGGAGCCGAGAATCGAACCCAGGTGTAACCGTTGCGCCACCTCGTAAGGAATAGTTGAAGCTCGGAAACCAAAGAACTAAAAAACTGCCATAGCTCGCGTCCCCTGCGTCACCGGAGTCACCACCTAGGCGTTTCTCGAAGAATCTTCCGGGTGTTGCCACGTGGAGCAGACCTGTACCAACATCCTCCTCACCACTCAAGTATTATAAATTCCTCCGTGCCTCTGCAATGTTAGGCTGGATGTCTTGGGAGGAGGAATGCGCGTCGGCCGAGATGCGAACGGAGGCCACTCGTCGTTCCCCGCAAATGGGGTGGACATTTCTGCGGACCGGAGAGCGGGGGAGTGAAATTTAGTTTCCGCCTTCTCAACGCGGCATTGCTCCACCTCCACACCCTTTCCTCTCTTCCTGCCCGCTTCATTTCAGGCTGTGAAGAGCCATAGCCTTCTCCTCCCTCTGGATTCTAAGGAAGGGAGCCGGTGGAGGGCGGGCCGGATTGAAACTCTCACCATGGAGGAACGGCGGAGGGCGGGGAAATGGTAACAGGATGGACGAAATGAAATCACGAAGCAGCCACCGGGAGACTTCTTCGGAAGACACGCCGGGAGGGGATTTTTTTTTTGTGTGTGGATTTCCCTGGAGGTGTAGAGTCACTCGAGCTTTTTGGGCTGTAATTCCTGGCAGCAGCCGAGTGCTCCACGTTCTTCCACAGAGGAACACGCTGTCGTTCAACGTCGTGAACATTTATGCAGTAGTATTGGCTGGACGTGCTTGCTGCCTGCACAAATTTAAGGCCATGCTCTATAGTCACTACTGTTTTTGCGATAAGTATTTTTTTACTGGATTTAGTTTCTTGACATGCTCCATTGCGAAATGAATGACTGTCAAAGAAGACTAAACAAATAATAGAAAACCATAAATAAGCAGCGTTTGCTTTAGTCAAAGGTTTACATACACAACACGAAATTCCTAAATGGAATCGGGTCAAATAAAACAAAGGAACAAACAGATAATAATTGGAAATAATAAAAATTAAAAATCAGAAAATCAAAAAACCAAGTAACATGCGACACAACGATGAGACGAATCAAAAACACGGTAGATATCAGACACGAACAGAAAATAACAAAACGATACAACGAAGAGACGAAACAAAACACAACAAATATCAGACACAAACAAAAATAACGACACAACGATGAGACGAAACAAAACCCGATTCCACTTTGGAATTTCATGTAGTGTATGTGTACCTTCGACTAAAGCAAACTCTGTTTATTTGTGGTTTTCTATTATTTGTTTAGTCTTCTTTGACAGTCATTCATTTCGCAATGGAGTATGTCCAATCCAGTCATGCACTCCCAGTGCACAGTTCTTTCAAAGATCATATAAATTTTTTAAACTTAAACGAGAGCAGATATCAAAATATCTGTCAGCAATTTTCTTTAAAATGGTTCTTGTCGTGATGGATATTTTTTTTTCAAAGCAAGAAACTGTACGGTTTTGACTAAAAAGTCAATTAACCAGAATTTCGTTAGTTGCATCATTATCGAAGACCACAGTATTTATATATCCAGAAAATGTCGCTTTACTTATTAAAACAATTTTCAACAATGAAAAGAGGGTGCAGTAACCAAGAAAATCAATAGCGTTATCCTGGGTACGTCGCAGTAGCCTACGTTTTATCTGTCAGAGCAGCCTTTCTGTAGCACCGGCAAATACCATAAAATGACAATTAATATAGGAAAGTCATTAAAAATATCGCGAAATACATTATTTGATACCAGCTCCCACCAATATAAGTGTTGTTACTTGTGCATCAATGCATTGCTCTTACGGCTGTTTTAATGTAATCGTTATACAATAATACAAACTAGCTTGGTAATTAATTTAATGAGTTTAGTATTTAAATAATAATAGTATGCATGGTTTTGTTGGTTTTATGAAAATTACTGAGATATATCATTAGCCCAAAAATTGTTTTGTTATTTACTTATTTGATGATTTCCAAACAGTCGCATATCATTACATGTTTTATTTTTATTTTTATGACATACAACAACGCCTTCTCGTGATATTAGCCTAAGAGAAAGGGAGTCGGCTCATTACCAAAAACACGATTTCGGTTTTGCTAGTCTTTCCAGCTCATGCAGATAGTAACACGTGTCACGCTTCAGCAGGTATGCAATTTTTCCCACGTCGTCCTTCTACGATATTTGGGTACATGTGTGATGTGTGAAATATTAAGTGTATACAGCTAGGTGTATGCTTACACCTCAGCCCGAGGCACGACCTCAACGGCTCAGTGGTGTAGCCGGCTCCTGGCACAGCAGGACATCGCGATACAGCCACATCGCACGCGCAGCTAATCTCTCGGCGAGTCCTCTGTAAACAAGGAGTGTGTGCCGACACACATTGCCACACGATAAGGCGCGGTCTGGCCTTACCGCACGACTAGAACTTTTATTACTGTAGCCTTTCCAGTAAACAAGCATCACAACACCTGCTGGCCATCGTTGCCACACATACACGCAAGTCAGCCTTGCCAAGTCTACAAACAGCATCGCTACGCCTGCATTGCCACGTCTAGTTACCAGCGTTGCCACACCTACAGACCAATCTTGCCAAGTCTTCAAGGCGCGTTGCCGAACATGCATGCCAGCGTTAGCAATCCTTAGGGACCCTGTTTTTTCGCGAAAAAAATTTTGCCCCAATTTGTTTCAGAGCCTTACGTGCACATCTGCAATATTGCTTCATGGTTATTGGCAACGTGTCGGTGTGAAGAGACGTATCTCATTTGACTGAGCCAATTACAAAAACTTTCCTGCAACACCATACGTCTGTGATTTGCCGGTAGAATCCGAAGACTCGCCGACAGTTAAAATATCCAATCACTGACCACCAAGCATAAATGCAGATGTGCTCGTAAGGCACGGAAACAAAGTGAGGCAAAATTCCTTTCGCGATAAACAAGGGTCCCTACCAATCCTTCATACCAACGTCTCCAAGCCTACTGTCCGGCATAGCCAAGTCTACAAAAATCAGCGCTACGCCCACACGTCAGCATTGCCACGCTTACAGGCCAATATTTCCAAGTTCTCAGTCAGCATTGCCACACCTGTGGACCATTAACCACATCGATGGTGTTAAAGTAAAACGATGTAACCCTCAAATTTGGCGAAAATTAGATAACGTATTTATTATGGTTTCATACGTACATGAAATGCTGTAACAATGAAACGTGATAACCTAGTAAAATGTTAAATCTTCTACTCTTAAAGATCAATTTAAGTCCCTTTAATTTAATTCCAAGATAACCGTATTTTTATGTTGTCCTCAAATATGGGTTACAGCGTTTTACCTATACGCCATCGACATGCTGCAGACAATCATCATTCAAACGTCTACACGCAGAACAGTGCTGCCCATGCCTGCGTAAATGTTTCCAGATGAGTTTGTTTTCCCCACTAAATTTGGCAATGGAAACTCTGTATAATCTCATCTGTGGTACTTCGATGTTATATATATATATATATATATATATATATATATATATATATACAGGGTGAGTCATCAGCTCTGCGACAAACTGTGACGGATGTTCCTTGCAAAATAACAGTTAGAAAATGTCTGGCAACGAATGCCTGGAAACCACTCCTAAGGGCAGGAAACCCCTGTGAAGATGGGGTTGCAAGTATGGTTTTTATTGAATTTGACGGGAACCATTTGATATTAAGGGATGAAAATTTGTA
>PNEQ01102928.1:0-21047 GCA_003012365.1 Medauroidea extradentata
CCCATTTTTAACCAGTTTAGGGCCGAATTCGGAAAATATATTTTAAATGGTACTTGGGATATTTACAAAAGCACCAATTTAAAGCAAAGAGTACTTCGATATCTCGATTGATTCGATAGATATGGAAGGATAATCGAAAACACATTTCACGTATTTTCACCCCTTTAAATAAAGAATTTCGAAACGATTTTGAGTCCTGGCATAGACATTTGTAAAAGTAACCAATTAAAGTTAAAATCACGACGATAGCCAATTGTGTTTCAAAGATAAAGACGATTCATTAAAAACACATTTTGCCCCTTTTTACTGTCTGGGGGTCGAATTTCAAAAAAACCTAAAGCTACTTTTTGGGTATTTACGTAAGCAATATTTTGAAGTGAATATCAACTCTCTATCCCGAAGGGTTCGATAGATATCAATAGTTGATTGGAAACACATTTAACGTCTTTTCAGCCCCTTAAAAGTAGAACTTCGAAAAATCCTTAAATTGGCTAATATGCATTTTTACGAGTGTCCTATTAAAGTAAAAATCACGATGATAGGCCATCGGGTTCGAGCTCTATCGACGTTTCTTCGGAAACACATTTCACCCCTTTTCACCCCCTTAGAGGTTGAATTTCGAAAAATCTCTTCTTAGTGCTCGCCTACGACCTGAAGGGAACCCCCACAAAAAATTTCACGATTCTAGGTCCAGTGGTTTGGGCTGCAGTTTGATATGTCTGTCAGTCAGTCAGTCAATCAGTCACCTTTAATTTTTATATATATAGATGACTGCGAAATCGGCCCTATGAGTGAATATCTAAAATCGTAGGTGTTTGTTATGTGCAACGTTGGAACGTTTCTCTTACTTGGCCTTGAAGTAGTGTAATGTACTAAAGCTTGTTCAAAAACTCCTTAGTCATGTTCCGCTGACTGTAATCGATGGATTTTTAATTGATGTATTAAGATATCGACTGCCAGCGTACTGAAGGTATATAACCGAATATCTATTTTTTCTCAGTGATTCAATAAAGTCCACAGTTACGGCTTCATACCACGCTTACAATGTCACGTAAATTAATTTTCTGTTGTGTAGCTACCTTATATAGACTGAAGTGAGTGAATCATCACTTGTTTTGTGTTTTCGTTTCTCAGGGACGTAATTATTAATTACTGCTATAATTAACTTTCTTATATTCTTAGCATTAAGTCATAATTATCAGACTTTTCCATCTGGGATACAAGTGCTAATAGTCCAACCATGTTTCTTCGGAAGCCGTGGCAGTTTTAAAAATGTAAAATTTTTTGTGATAGTGTCTTTGAAGTATATATATTTTCATTATGTTTTCAAACACTAACTAAGAGGTTTTTTTATTGAAACCATTCTCGAAACCGCGTATTTGAATATAATAATATTTAACACACATAAGAAAAGAGATTTAAAATTCGGTGTAGTTTTTATGGATCCCCTACGCAGGAAGAGGTGTCTGTGATCTTGTATAACTTAACGTATGATTAACCGATGTTTTCTTCGTTGATTATTAACTGCATGTTTTGTCACAGATATATATACGATATATACAACTGAAGATAAAATAAATTTTGTGAAAATTTTCCACGACGTTTCTTGATATCAAGGTGATGCCTAAAATTACAGTAAAATAATATTTTCAATACTTTCTGCTTTAAATGATGGCTTGTGTAATGCATTCGGATATCAATTAAACAAATATAATTTTTGAACTATTAATACAGAAAGTTAACAAGCATGTTAAAATTAGTATTTGTTAAAATATTCTGAAGCCCATTGCTGTTATTAATTGAGCAAAACGTGTCTGAAGAAGGATATTATAACAGTTTTTTTACTTCAATGTTTTAATCTGTATGGATAAAACTGGTCAAACCCACGTAACAGATCGAAGAAAATCGTAAAATGGACTACTTGCATAAAACAACGAGAAATGCAACGAGATTGGAAGTCAGTGCCTGGCTGGTTAAAACATAATTCTAATAAAAACATGTCTTTAATAATCAGGATAGTAATTTCTAAAAATAATTACGTTATTGTAAATGATAGTTTACTACCTGATTGCCAAGTAATTAACCATGAAAACATTTCTCAAAATCTGTCCGGTGCTTATCAGGCTTGAAGAGGCAAGGAAAACAATAAAATAACACGATGTTATCAGCATTACTAGAGAGTCTATTTTCTTCAGTGATTGGGTTCATGTACCCAGTAAGTTACAAGGCTGCTATTTTAAGTCAAATTTAAGGAGAAAGGCAATTTTCTTTGTAATGGTTAAATAGTTGACGGAACATAATATAACATGTCAATAAATGGGTCGCTGAAACATACTATAACATGTCAATAATTGGGTTGCTGAAATTAAGTAATTTACACAGATTTAAATAGATGCGGACTTCACGCTTAAAGTTACAGGAAAATAAAACATATTTTTTATATAAAAAACTGTGTAAATTGATGATATTGCTAGATTTTCGGAATTTTTTTAAAATAGAGAAATCTGTTGTTTTAAGGTGTTACATAGGTATTTTAGCATGTAACGGCAACATATTGTTAAGTGATTATTGCATTACCTTAGAGATATGCTTATAGGAATTGTAGCCCAACCTTGAATAACCCACTGATAGACAGGTAATGTGTGTTGCAGCCTCCTGTACCACTGAGAGATATACTTCTATGTCTACCCTTCTGGGCTCTCATCATTGGCAATGTGGCCGGCACTTGGAGCTTCCTATTCTTCCTCACGTATGGACCCACATACTTCAAGAACGTGCATGGACTCGGTGTTGAGATGGTGAGCATTGATCCTGTCTGCACCAGTGACGTAGCCAGGCCTCATACTTGGAATGACAACGTCGACAGCTAAGGGCCTATTCAACCAACTGGCTTTGCAACTTTTCACTTTGCACTTTGCCCACACATTACTGTTCCACAAAAAAAAAAATTAATTTGCAAAGGAAAATTGGTAAAGTGCAATGTGAAAAGTGCAAAGAATTTGTGAGATAGGCGAGCTTTTGCGAAGTTCAAAATTTTCGTGGAACGTTCTTTTTGCACTTTGCTAATCTTCAAAAGTGCCAAGTGAAAAGTGAAAAATTGCATAGTCTGTTGGTGGAATAGGCCCCGTGTCTTTAGAGATGGTAGTACCACGATTCTTAAGCCAGGTTAATGAATGTATCATGAATTTTCCATGGTATTGGTGTTGTTTGTAAGCGTGGGGTGATTAATAAAATCCACGAAATCTGAAATCAGGATAGCCGAGGGCGGGAATCGAACCTGGATGCATCCGAATGATATCATTGAGTTACCTCGCTGTATCTCAGCGTACAATGATAGCAAATGTTTACCTTCCTGTGTGGGTTAATTTCTCTGGCGTACAGCTGTTATGCTTATCTGCCGAAGTCACCGAATAGCGATCAGAACTACGGCCGTTCAAGTTTATTTGAAGAATACTCAGCGTGGGTAAGTAATTTCCTTGAGGAATAGCATTCTAAGTGTGTTACACGTGTTTAGGAACATCACCTCCTCCATTTCCGTCTCAAATGTTTTTTTTTTTTCACCCTGGCGAATGTTAGTGTTTTTACGGCTCTTTTAAAAGGTCGTGGTACATAATTCAACGCTAAAACATTAATCTATAACTATAGGTTTCTTGAAGCCAATTTGCGAAATTTAAACAATAGCAATCCTAGACGATAGTTTTAGCAAACGTTTTAAACAAACTTGTTTCCAGTGTTACGAACTTCTGAGGCACAATTTCTGACGCCGGAATCTCGTGGATTTAACTGCGACGCAAGAGATCACGCGTAACGAATTAGTAATTCTGGATAAATATTTACTCATAAAGTTGACAAATACCATTATCTAGTATTGTCATTGAGTATTTTATCCATATTGGCTTCAATAAAGGCGTAGAAATAAATTAATGTTTTCAGCGTTTAATTATCTACCACGCAAAAATAAGGTATGGAAATTCGGGTTGTATAGTCATTAAAAAGATATAGGCGTGTACAACACGACTGTTCAATATTACGTCAAAAAACAATATGTTCACCGTAGAATATCTCATAGAGGAGATAATACTGCGAGCCAGTTCAATTAATTGCACGCAGAGGTAATAACCCTAACAACACAGCAACGTTGCCTGCACGTCACACTGTAACTTTGTGACGTTGCTACAACGTGCTGTGATGAGCCAAAAACGTGCAGAATAGATGCAGGCAACGTGCCAACGTCTCGTGCAGGCAATGTTACAATGTGACGTTGCCTGCACGTCACAAACTACACGTTGCCAGCACATTTATAGCACACATCCAGCACGTTGCTACAATGTGCTCTGTTGTGCCACATATGTGCAGACAACGTCACATTGCAACGTTGCCTGCCTGCACTTCGCCAGCAGATGGCCTGCACGTTGCTGGCGCTTCGAAAGCACTTGACTAGCACATTGTCATAACTTGACCAGTCTTATTTCAAAACTTCTAGATTCATTTTTTTTATCTTCCGCACTTCTTTGCGCAAAATGCAAATATTCATAAAATCATAATTTAATGTCAGAATGATAGCAAAATGTGAGAACAAAAATTTACCATTTTTTGTATTTATATTAAGCACAATCACTGATATGAAAAGTATTACACTATGAATGGTACTTAAATGAAATAAAATGCTTACCATCCCTGTAATAATTAAGTGAATACTAAATTGTTTTATAATGTTAAATGTTGTTTCCCAATTTTTAAGATTTTTTAAATATAGTTAATGGGATAACACAATAGCTCATGTAAAACGAAGAAACTTCTGATTACTTGTACATGTGAATATAAAACAATTACCATTATACATGTATGACATCTATTGGTCAGAAATGAAACTAACTGATATGGTGGGGAAAGTTACAACTGTAACATTTCTGGCACGTGCAGGCAACAAGTCTATACACTGTGTAACGAACTTGGCACATTGTAACGTTGTAGCAACAGTTGTAAAACTTGATGTATTACTGATATGTTTATTCATGTTTTATTGTGGTTGGGTGGTTGTAGTCAGAGGTGGGCACTTTTTACTGAAACTAGTTATGTGGTTAAGTAAAGGGCGAGGGTTACGGTTAAATGAAATATGTTAATCTAATTACGGTGGCTTTACTCTACATAAGTTAGTTACAAAATACTACACGGTTGTACTACATAATTTAGGTTGGAGGGGAGCGGCTGTTTAAATATTTATGTTGTTCTACTCTATGATGGGTGACCCTTTGTACACCTTAGACCTCACCGTTAGCATGATGCCGGAGGCTGATGATGATTGTGTCAGCTATCGACGGACAGCGGCACGTCGTGGGTCTCGACCCAGGACCATTCTGGCGAGGTGGTGACGGCTGGAAGGCTTGAAGGAGACAGACCATGGTTCCCCCAATACATTGCATTATATTACCACACTTCAGTGCAGGTGGGGAGAATCGCTGAGACCCTTGTCTTGTGCAACTACTGATCTGATTTGCACTGTCGTCGTCGCTAGCCCGTCACACAGGCGAGGTTCTTGGTAATCGGAACACAACGTCTCTGGCAGCACCTGTGCTGTTAGGGAATAAGACGTTATGCTGTTGTACTTCTAGGTCTTGGATTTGTAAAATATGTCCACCCAAGCCATCACCGCAAGAAGTTTGATTAAAGGATGTATAACGGCTAATCGCTGCAAAGTATGTCAACCAGGAGTACTGATGCCAAACAGACAACAGTATTGTTACGCGTCCTGTAAAAATACCCCCATGTCATGGTTCGAAGACTTCTATCTCTTCAGTACATCTGTCTTATTCGCTTGGAAAGCAATTGTCAGGTTCATTTGTAACAAATTCAAACATTAACCTCTTACAGTTTTCCCCTATAGCTCTACGGGGTTTCCTTTCCGAACACTGGGTTCTTATGATAAACAATTTTATTAGAGTTCCAAATTTACTCGTAAAAGTGTAACCATGTTTAAAAATAACGAACTCATGGTCGACACTGTAGGAAGCCAGACACTAGCGTCATTGGAAAACTTTTCTTGTGCTGTTGTCGCAGCTCATTTCTGTAATTTGTTGGTGCTTGAATACTTAACTGATCTCTCATATTTCACTAGTTCACGTTTCAAGGGACACTGAGTGGGTCAGACGAAAATATACCGTTGGGAAAAACGAATACCATAAAAACACTTTCGTTGCCACAGAAAAAAAAATTGGTTTAA
This sequence comes from Medauroidea extradentata, assembly GCA_003012365.1. Lineage (NCBI taxonomy): Eukaryota > Metazoa > Arthropoda > Insecta > Phasmatodea > Phasmatidae > Medauroidea > Medauroidea extradentata. The sequence goes on from PNEQ01102928.1 coordinate 6,221, forward strand.
CTGTGATCCACTACAAGGTAACTATGTCTCAAAGGTAAAGAAATATTGCCTTACAGCAATGCAAATAAGACAAACTTATGTTTTCTGGCATTTTTTTCTTTAAAGAGTTTTCTTTGATAGAGTATTTGTGTGTTTTGTTGCAGAACGGATTGATGTTGGGTCTACCAAACCTGAGCAGGTTCGCAGTGGCAGTGATGTTCTCCTGGTTGGCAGACCATCTGCTCAAATCTCGTCATTGGAGTGTCACCAGTGTGCGCAAACTAGCCACTGCTGCTGGTGAGTTAGGTTTCTACAGTACGTTCCTTCGTCTCTGCTTTTAAATGCCACCATCCTATGTCCTCGTTGGCTTCTGTCAGAGAATCCTCCGTCCTGTTACTTGCAATATTGCTTGTAGCTTTACTACTGTACTCTCCCTTCCAGAAACAGTTCTCAGTATTATAGTGTACTGTACTGTCTTACCAAAGGGTACAAGACCAGTGCTGATGGTCTATCTCTAGAGCCAGTGATTTTTGGTGAAAAGAATTCTGCAACAATTTGTTTCAGTGTCTTATGTGATCACCTGTTTCTCTGCATCATGGCCAGTGATTGTCGTCGTCTCGGGGTCCTACCCGCAAATCACGGACGTGTGGTGCCGCGGTAACATTGTTCTGGTTGGTACAGTCAAATGAGCCACGCCTCTGCCCTATTATATTCTGCCAATAACCACGAACCAGAGTTGCAGGTGTGCACATAAGGCATTGAAACAAGTTGTTGCAGAATTCTTTTCACCAAAAATCACTGGCTCTAGCTAACTCTAACTGTGACCAAATTTTATGGCGTCATTACAGTCCATACCATATAATGTGCTATACCAATGTTTTTCTTGTTGAAAAAAAAAATAGTTTCTCCCATCGCCGCCAAAGTACACAAATCCCTATCTTCGCCTGCAATATGCCACCGTTCAATTCGACCATACAACAAAACATCAGTGTAACAGTGTGAACTTATATAACGTCTTTGAGCTCAGCGTTCACGTTAAACATTTCTGCAGCAAGACAAAACCCATAAGACTTAAGTGCTCAATTAAGAAGTTATCCACCCGTAATAAGTTGGTAATGACTTTTTGAGTACTTATCATTCTCCTAGGTATGAATTAATAATGATAGTGCTGTACATTATTCCGTAGTGATAAAATGTGACTGTAACGAATATCACATATATATCGTTAAGTAAATGTTAGGTTTAAATATTTATGAAATTGGCAGTAGTTGTAGTGGATGGAACTAGAGTAGTTTTCTGTCTGATAAATAAATTTTTATGTTTTTTCGTAGCAATTTCAAGGCTCAGTAATGATGGAAGTGTCCTTAAAATGGAAATTTTTAACAAAATATTTTTTTTTATCCAAGATTATGAAACGTTACAAATATTGTCATGTATAATACTTACTGTCCGTAGTATATTCGGCTAATTAGAAACTTTGGATTCATGCAAATTTAAATCAGAGCCATACAAACGCTTAAATCAATACAGAATTGATTGCACTAAGTAATGCATAATTAAAAGGAAGAGCACTAAATAGAAGTGACAGCGACAGTATTAAGCCAAATAAATAATAAGAAAAAGAAGATCTTTAGTTCGAAAAGTGTTCAAATGCCAGTTGTACTAAAGTGTAATTTACGTAAGGTCTATGTGAGTGGACTGAACTGAACGCATATATTTGTATGTCTGTAGCGTTACTGCTGCCTGGAGTCCTGTGCTTGGTGCTGACCCATACGGGATGCAGCTCAGCCACCGAGGTTGTCATCTTTGTGGTGATGACAGGTCTAGGAGGATGTGCTTCTTCAGGCACACTAGCCAACAGTCTCGACTTGGGACCCAACTTCGCAGGTACGTCATAGACTTCTCTCTCGCGAGAACTTCACAACACAACGCCATTGTTGCGTTTACATATAAGTCTGTTTAAGATAAAGTTGTGAATTTATATAATTCTGTACTTCTAGCTTAGAGAAAGTCAGCCAATATTTGTGTGAGCTTCGTTCGCATCATAAATACAGTTGGAGTAAATATACTTTAACAAATATATTACAGTAACTTTCCTTTGAAGGAAAATTACTTGAAACAGGAACGATGTGGCCTACAATTAGTTAATAAAAATGCAACATTTTAAAAACTTGATGCTCCGACATGTGATGGTATTGAAGTATTGGCCATTTCGACAGAAAAACCACAGTATACTATAATTACTATTTCTTTTCACTTATGCGCCCGAGTCGCAGACACTTTATGAAATTAACAGGCAGCATCTGTTTTAGTTACAGGAAATTGCATATACATATATCGCAAACAATGCAAATTCAGAAATATCTATTAATTCACGGTGCTGAAAATGATAGTCTTCGCCGTTCAAGAATGTTTTCGTTACTGCAATTCTCCGAATTTATGGACATCCTGAGAGTGAACAATCCGGCACTTTTCGAAAGTTTTCATAAACAGAGTCAAATTCCGTGAGAAAATATTTCACAGCAGATACACCAAGTAATATCTGAAGACCATTTACATAATACATTGTGATTAGCACGCAGTACAGCTTTGAAAGCGCACGGGTGGACTGGTGTACAACAGGCACAACAATTGAAATATTCTCATACCTGCGCTAGTAAGATTAGTAATTATAGAAACTTTTGATACACGAGGAAATATTGATGGGCCCTCTTAATCACTGCTGGATAGTTAAGACCGTGCATGTCACATTTGTCATAGAATACACCAAGCAAGTAAATTCGTAAACCATAATTTCACGTTAGGCTTATGGTTACTTACACTATTAATCTTTAAGACATTGGATTGCTATAGGATTTCTGTGTGGTCTCACGTAACTTCCATGGCAGTCACCATGATATTTGTTTCGACATGTTCCTTTTGCTAGTGAATGATCGTACACTGAAATTGTCATGAAGTATTGAAAAACTTTTCTGATTTGAAATTGTTGTTGTTATTATTTTGACAACAAATGGCAAACACCTTCAACGTTTTTTCTACAAATGTAACAAACTAACTTGAATCAAAAATCTTACTTTACAACATATACTCTACTGATGTTGAATTAAGTGGACGGTGCTAGTAATGTGACTTGATGGTATGTAAGGTAAAAATATATTTTCTTATTCGCTTGAGGGCGCCGCCTACCCGCACGTGAGAAGCTCAAAAGCGACGGAGCAGTAAGGTCGACCTTGAAGCGCGCATCAAATGCCGCGTCGCCTCAACGAGCCAAGCGCTGAACTAGCGTGCAAGCATCCCGCTGAACTGTTTTTACTATGGGACACTAAGGGGTGACCATATAATTTTATTGGTGGGAAGTCTGCAACTATGTTCAGTGCAGGTGGCAATCTGAGTTTCACATATATCCGGTTAGTACATTTTGAAGTACGGCAGTCTGAAAAGGCCGTTTTTAGCCATGTTGTAGGGCTTACAAAGAGTGATTTTAATGAGCGTGGCGTCTTAACAATGAGGCTCTGACCTTGTCGGAAGTTGGTTTTCTTTTCGTACGTTGGCACAATATGCACACGTTGGAATATTTTTGTAGAAAAAACATGTTCACGAACACACTGCAACGCGTTTGAAGCGTGGGGTAGGCGGCCGCCTTAAATGTTATTTTTTTTACTTAAGATAAATGGTCAACATGTTCCCAGAAATAGGGATGATATTCATTTGTTCGGGCTACTACGCTGCTGTCATTGCTGTGGATTCATGTATTATAAAATCACAATTAGTTAACAGAAAGCTCGTACACCCAGTCTAACTGACTACTAATCTCTGTGAATTTACGTAAAATTGAGTGTTTTTTTTATTTGTGCAAAAACTATGAAGCATTTACTCATGAAATCAAAGTAGTGATGTGTCATAAGGAAAACGATAAAAAGCCTTAGGGTTAGTAAAAATATGTTGTCGTTGATAGGTGTGCGGATTTGGGAAGTGTAAATAAATTATTCCGACTTAAAGAACTAATTATTTGAGTGTTAAAATTGATGAAAATACGAATATATATTTATTTTTAATTATTTATTACTATAAATTTTCTTAAAATTAATATTCATACATTTAGTTGCTAAATGTCGGTTAATTGTATGACTACAGGTGTGACCTTGGGAATGGTGAGCTTCGTGTCTGTCAGTTCGGGGTTCCTAATTCCTCCCGTCGTGAGTTCTATCCTTGAAAACCAGGTAGGTAGATACATTCTGCACATGTAATGCCATTATGTACACATTACAGCCATATAGCGTAGATTTATGTATTTTCTACAAACCAAATGTTCTGTTGGACTCAGTTATCGTTGACAAAATTTACAAAATACAGTTTTTCATTGTAAAAATTTGATAAGAAACGCTTTAACATTCACAAACCAATTTGAAGATTCACAAAAATTGTTATGTGTACATAGATGTCATGTATGTGAAGTTTGTAAATAATTTTACACTAAAAAATTATTTATTTATAAATGAAACTTTTTATACGAACCAATTCTCTCCGGAGGAACAAAAAGTTACGTTTTGAAATTAGTTTGGTTCCTTATGGCAATTAATAAGCTTAACTGGGCAAATATTTTGCAAAACATGAAAAATAAATTTTGACGCAATTTCCCTTTAGATATTATATTATAAATAAAAAATATTTTAATCACCAGAATGAAACATTTCGTTACAGAAAATTGTTTCATTCCAGGCCATTACTGATATGTCGAATTTTAATTGCAATTATCTTAAGAAATTGATTTACACCTAAATTTTTTTCCGTCCCTTATTGATTGTGATATTATTTCACACAGGTGTTCTGCATCAGATGTTCTGAATGTGTTCATAAACTCTTAAACTCTCGCAAATGCATCGTAGATGCAGTTGCTACCACCAATTTCGTTACCAGGACAAATAACTTGATGTGCGTAGCCACAGTTGAAACTCTAAAAGGCACTATGTACAATATAACAATTTTTTCCCCGTTTTACGTACCCCGATGACGTAGGTGGATGTGGTACAGTATTAAACGTTTGAATCCATTATTTAATTTCACACAAATAGGAAAGGCAAAATTTAAGACATTGAAAAAATAATTCCATTATTGTTTGCAATTTTTTGGACGAAAATTTGGCAGAGACACACATTCTTTTAGCGCAATATGTCGTAACTGAATACACATAGTTTCACAGTGAAAAATACACGAATTTACTATAAACGTATCATTTTAACAACATGTTTGTTCACAAAAGTGTTATAAATCAGTTTTCTCAGATATATAACATTTAGGGCAGTATCTATAAACGGCGTTCGAATGACAACCAACTGCTCACCAATGCTTTCTCTATGGGGATAGCAATTGGTTGTCATTCGAAAGACGTTTATATATACGGCAATTTCTAATTATCAATTTTGGCATTAATATGTACATAGCACGTCCTCATATAGGTATATTTCATAAATGTTACGAGAGTGCTGATAGTTCATTGGCTATGTTGCAGATGTCGTCGATGGTTCGTTGGAGAACGGTGTTCGGCGTCGTGTCTGGCATCTCGTTCTCTTCTTGCGCAGTGTTCTTGTTGTTCGGCAGTGGCGAGGTACAGCACTGGAACAACCCACGACCAGCCCAGCAACAACCCGCCTCGGAGGTTCTTCTACTTGAAGAGAGACCGCAGTCGGCGTAGCACCCGTCAACATTCTTCTTCATCCGGGATCTCAACATCGAAGTCTTCCTTCATATCGCTCCACGGATCATGGGCAGTAATGCTGTTATGCTAGCTATCAAAGCAGACAGAACTATCCTACTTTAATCTACTTTCGTGGTAACCGAACACCTCAACTCTTGTGGACGAGAGAACTCTACGCCTTGAAACGGAACAGATTATATAGCAAGCTGAACCACAACGTCCTTAAGGGGGCGTTACGTTGAAAATTTTAATTGTTTTATAACATTTAATTGTACGAGAAATTGTTAGTTTTGTAGCCATACATTGAGACAATTTTTTACTGTTGCGAATTTTTTAAGCTTTCATAATTTTTGTGTTATACCAAATTAAAGTAAAATTAAAAAAAAAATGATTTTATGCAGTAAAGAAAAACCAACTTACAACTTACCGAAATAAAATATTCACTCTGAAGCCTATGACAGTACGTGTTTACAGACCACATTTACTTTGTTTTTACTTTTTAAATAATAATTAATTTAAAATGAAACAAATACCTAATGTTTAAAAATATTTTTACAAAACAAATAAAAAATATATATAATGCATGTCATAGTCTCTGGCACTGTTCTTCAGAGTAAAGTTTTTTATTTTAGTAAGTAAGTTGGTTTTCCTTTAATGCATAAAACATTTTTTTTTCACAAATTTTGAATCAAATATGGTATAATACTTAAACTATGAAAGGTAAAAAATTTTCGTTACAGTAAAAATAGTCTCCATACACGCCTACAAAACAAACCATATCTCGTAAAAATAATAAAAAAATGTCAAACAATTAAAATTTTTAGTGAACCGCTCCCATAATATTGTTTTGTGCAAGATACTCGTCACATACTCTGAACGTTGATTAATCCTAGTATCGTCGACTAGGATGTATACTATAAAATTGCCTGAAATATATTAGTAATTATCTGTGTCCAACATGTGTGTCTCTATTGCAATTGTAAGACACGGAAAAAATTCACAGTACAACTACTTTAATAACGGCAACGATAAAAATTGAAACAAAGTTTTCAAAATCTACCCTAGTCTACACTTTTACTACAATGGAGTTATTACTGCAAGTCGCAGTATGGTCTGCGTTTTATTGAATTATGTAGATAATACTACACTTTCTTTTTTTGTTGCTGTGTTAGAGACAGTGTGATACAGTAGTTATTAAAATATTATTTAATTTCCCTTCTCCTGAACAATTTTTGTTTATGGACCTGGGTAGCCTTTGAATTCACCTTTTCAATTTTAATAAATATTTAATGTTTAGCATTTACTCAGTGTTTTAAAAAGATTCAGTACACAATGATTAGAAAACTTTTACATTAATGTATGTCAAGTCCTCCAAACAAATTGAAAATTCCTTTTATTGCTAGGAACAGAAATTAATATTCTGATCTAGCGACGGCAGCCTCCACTTTAAATGGTGTTTAATTTTATGTGTATTAGCGCCATCCGTCTTGACCATGACTTAGACACATAGCTAGAACCTACTTCAAGAATTAATTTAGCTTCACCCATTGCTGCATTGAAATCAGTACGAAAGTCGCAAAACCTTGCACAATTAAACCGAATGTTGATTCACGGCCGTCGAAAGTGCATAATGAAATATTTAATACGATTTTGTCTTCAAACTCAGCGTGAAACATTTTCTTAGGTTCATTAATGAATAATTTATAACACTTTTTTTCTTCTTTTCGTTCACAAGATTTATGGCTGCATGAATTATCTGTAGCACGTTTTGTTGTGACATGTCAAAACAATGGGTTAGCTGATCTGTGCTACTGCAAGGGGAAGTTTTTGTTGAACTCTTGATGTAAATGTGCTGTAAACAGGGAACTACTGTCAGTAACCGGTTTAATCTGCGTCTTTTCTCAAATTCAAAATTTCTGGTAGAATAATATGAAAAGTATCATGACATAAAACAATAGTAGGTTGCAGCAAACCATAATACCAAACTGACATTATTTTTTTTAAGGTTTCTCTTAATTTCAAACAATTTTACTATTTTTAATAACTGAGTGCATATTTAAAAGGCAAAATAATATGTCTTTGATATCATGTTTCCTTTTTCTACATATTTTAGACTTTGCTAGATTTTACTGTGGTGTCCGATATTATAAAGATGAGATGATGAATTTGATCAGTTTATGACATCCAAATGCCTTGAACTCATACGCTATGATTATTAAGTTTTTAGCATTTAAAATACTTTTAAGAATTGTCTCCTTGAAATAAATTTGCCTTGGTGTTTATTAGCGGTTGATTAAATTATGTACATTTAAGGTATTTGTTTTCTTTAGTACTACATATGATATGTTGAACTCAGGTTGCATTAATGTTTCTTTGCTTGGGATTTACTTTTTACTAAATGTTAAACTAATAAGATGTTGGTTTTGTAATAAAATATTATGATGAGTGTTTCGAAATCAAATTTTCCTAGACACAATGTTGCCTTGAAAATATATTTCCTCTTTGTGATAATACGTATCAATAAAATAAGTCAATTTTCGTGCAAGATGAAAGTGGTATGAAATCAGTGTAATTTAATCAATACTGTGAACTTTACATTTCTTTTCATGAAATTTCCTTGACATAATATATTGTCTTGGTTGACTCATGAACTTCACTGTGTTAGTTTTAAAGTATTGTATTTAAAAATTACGAGAGAATAGTTAAAAATTGTAATATTTATATGGCCTTAAACCAAAATTTACATGGAAATCTGTTCTGGCCTTCCAAATAAAACCATGATATCTAATGGAGTTTTCAACGTTTTCTATAAATATTTGGCCAGCTTTAAAATGTTTTTATTGTTTGTTTAACCAATAATAATGATATCATATTTTTGAAAAAAAAATTATTTTCAGCCAAAAAGTTAACTATTTTTCTTTGTAGTACATAATTTACAGTACTGTCTAATTCCTATTTAAAGTTATGTACTAAACAGTGTATTTTGTATTAATACATGCTGCATGATATAATATTAAACTGTTGTTATAATGCACTTTGAAAGAAGACGCACAAGGATACTCCGGATATGTTATTGCATTCTACTGAATATTTATTGCATTCCAAACACAAATAGAAATTTTTATATTTTCTCTAACCACGCATAGCTACATTAAAATAAACTCAGTTACACAAATGGCCACAGTTTTACAAGTATGTGTATGTATAAATATAACTATTGTTCGGTGTATACCTAAGACGATCTATTTAGAAAGTAATACGTAGTAACATCTTTAGTTGTAACTAATATTGAATATGTGCTTTCTTTGAGAACTACTATTCAAAAGTTTATGTTCAACTGTTATAAACAGTGCCTTAATTAGTGACGTTTCAAACGGAAAGGAATGCCAAACAAATGAAGATCCTTGTTTCAATATGCAGAACATATTTCACGTTTATTTTAACCTTTGATTCTTTTTTCAAAAATGTAATATTACTGCGCAGTTCATTTGTTTCCAAAATTCTGTACATGTATCATCAGAAATTTTACATTGCCTTATATCCGTGTAATGACTTGTTTTCTTGTTTGACTCAGCGACACGTGCATGCCTTTCAAATGTTAGTCACCAAGTAAGCATATAAAGAATATTTACCTTAATGCAAATTGCCTCATATTGTATGTTATTACATGTGTAAAACAAAAACCACTTATTTAGGAAGACCGCTCATATTTTAGAAAAATTCGTTACGATCTTTCGCCTTACGAACAGAAATATATATTTTTTCTTTTCACGTACACATTTCTTACAACAAAGTCTTGCGCAAGATATCCTCCACCAATAAACCAACGAGAATTTTTAAATAATAATGGTGTTTCGTATTATGATTTAATTATTTTGATTTCTTTTTTTATTGATAGCGTATTTTTGTTCATTTTATATTTGTTTCCCTTTACCTCTTAATATATCATAATAACAACGTAATTAGCACGCAGTGAAACTTAAACCTTTCTTATGACTTTCTAATGAAAAATTGAAATGAAAATATGTATATATACTTTGATATCATAAGAGAGAGACATTTTCACGTAATGAATTTCCTACTAGAGTGTAGACCACTTTGACACTGTTAGGAAATACAATTACCCTATAATATAGAGCGGTATATTTTAAGTGAACTTTATTTTTTCTTCCTTTACTAATCATTAAACAATTTGTAACTAAACAGGGTCTGTGTATTACCATAAAAATTAATATTTTGTCTTAATTAAATGTGAGCTTCATGTAAACTTAATGTATTGTGTGATTATGCTTATATTAAATGAGTATTAAATTTCAAACAGGGTTCACTAAATAAGTGTTCGGGCAGATGTAAGATATTACAATTGCTTGTAAATAGTTTTCTTTACAAAATATAGTAGTAGAAACACTTTAGTATGTGTAAGGTACACAAGAATGTTAATTATAGTTTTAAAACTGGTAAGACGTTAATAAAGTGCATATGTTAAAAATATAAAATTGTAAATTCCACGTACCAAGCAAGAAACCGTTTATTTTAAAATTATTAACTTCAGATGAAGGCAATGAAATTAATTTTTTAAAACAATTTTGTACAGATATGTCATTTTGCCAATAGAAAATTGATTGCAACATATATTGTAAGCCAGTGTAAATTGTGACTTGGGAAAACGTGGGCGAAACAGTTGGGAACCTAAACGTATTGATTCAAAGATAACTTTGGTGCTGAAAAACTCCGTCAGTTTGTATGAATCTACAACTTTATCAAATGAAGGTATATAACTTTCTGTAATGTTTCCATGAACTTTGAAAACTGAAATATATTTCTAGCTGAACAAACATAAGTACTGAAATTCAGGAGATACTATCCGATTTTAGTGAGTACAACAATATTAAAACTATAAATCTTATAATGACAAAATAATTTTTTTCATTGAACGAACAAAATTTTAATTTATGTAACAATACAGTTATGTTCTGTTTAAAGACATTTTAATTCGTCTTTATAAAATAGTTGTCATTCCCAACGCGAGTATGACTATTAAGGGCACAAAACAAATAATATTCCACTTAAAACCAAAAAGTTAGTAATGAATTAATGAAAACATTACTCAGGGTTATTACTATTGTTCAAAATGTAATAAAAATCCTAAATTTAATTTACCTTGGTCTGGAGGTTGAATAATTAACAAGCGACAGCACTTAAAGACTTTTCATTCCATCGTTTCGTTGAAAATTTTGAAGAAGACTTTATAGAACAATATAAAAAAATTAGGCAAAACAAAATCGTTTTGTACGAATAAATGTGTGGTGTTTGGGAAAAGTGGTATAAGTCAAACAATGGCGTTTAGTGTAAATCGAAGACGAAAGTTCGAAGTTCTACTGTGTGTAATGGAAGACATACTTCCAAATTTAATTTTTTACCTTCCCATAACCATTAATGTTATAGCCTTTTACCCAGCCGTAGAACATAACTTGTAGAATGTGCTCCTAAATTAACACAATTTTCTCAGTTTTTCGAGTTATACTACTTTACCCGAACACCACAGAAATAAAAAAAAATTAATATGTCACAAATTAAATAATGCTAACTATAAGCTTGATGATATTTCAATATTAGTTAATCTTTCGTCATCTGTAATGCGGTGGCGTAGATTGTTACATCACACAGTGAATTGATAAAATTAATTGTAATGGCTTAGTATGTGACGTATCGCTCATCACACACCATTGTCAAATGGCGTTTATTTTATGTTTTCTGTCATTGTTTATCCACCAACGACACACACACACATTTAGTATATGTGACAGTATGTGTAAAATTAATCTATTGATGTAAAATGACCTGAATATTTTACAAGAATACGTCTTAATTATTAGACTAAATGAAAGCAATCAGCAAACAAATAACATTGTGTTTAAAAAGGAAAGAAATTAACTCCCCATGCATCTGATATTAACGTACAGAAATATCTACCGTAAACAAGTCCTTTTCAATAATATATCTGGGTGTTTTTGTAGGTTCTAATTTGAGCTATGGAAATTACCCTAATCAAGTAAGAGAAAGCTGCTGCCAATTATTGAAGCGATGATTAGGCTGCAGTTACTGGATCTATAAAAGTAAACTGCTATTTTGCACGCCTAGAAATGTTGGCGTTTACCTTGTGTACGGGGTTGCTCAGAGCACCAAAATAATAGCAGAGTTCATGATCAGTAAATTATATTCAATTATACGTGTGACACAGCATTCAACGTTCGCAATAATTGGTTAGACGCTTCGTGAACATTAGATATAAGAAACGAATGAAATAGACTCACAAAGAGTTAAAGATTTAAAAAATTGTTAGTTTTTCATACTAAAACTGAACCATATACTTGTCACTGTTGTGTACCTCTCCACAATGTGTCCGGTTAAAACAGGTAAATTTACCCCTCCACCCTACCAGTTACCTACTTAATAATATGTGTTTATGTTTTACTGAACATTAAAGGAAAATTCGAACTGTAAAAACTGTAGTAAAAATATTTAATATTTTCCACTCATGTATCAGACGTTGAGTAGAAATTCTGGCAGTCAGAGATGAGAGTGAAAAATACAATTTAAGGGGAAGGTGCTACGAAAGTCGTGTGAGTCAGTGTCAAGCTATTGGGTCGGTGTCCGTCAGACATATTTAATTAGTTACGAATGAACAGTGCATCACTTGACAATTTGAACACTGAAGATGATCCACTACCTATGTTCGTGCAGTAGGGTTTACAAGGATGAGCAGCGTAATATAATTTACCACATGCGTGGTCTACCGCAATTTTCATCACCGTCTTTTTATTTTTCATTTGTACCAGATATTTTTTTATTATTTCGGACACAAAATGTGATTAAATTTGGCGCTCATGAAATATTTTATCTGTCATAGTTTTCTCGTAATAGCTTGTTAAAGTCAACATGTTCATTTTTCCGTTTTTTAAGGACTACACTAGAACCAACTGACATACCAAACTTTAAAAAATTCACAGTGGTTAACGATGCCGCAGGCTAAAATGTCACGTCGATTAAAACAAAGAATAATTTTTTTACATTTAAATTAAAGTGCTGAAACTTAAAATAAATATTTAAAAAATTCTATTTTATTTTTAATTCAAAAATAGTTTATTTTGTGGTTAAACACAGCTGATTTTGTAGCATACAACATTGTTTTTCACTAAGAATTTTTCCAGTTTGGTTAGTCAGTTGGTTTTAGTGTCGTCCTTAAAACGCAAATATGTAAATTTTGGCTTTAACTAGCCAATACGCGAAACGTATGAGAAATAAATTTATTTTTTAAGAGGAAAATTTGGTCATATTGTGTGCCTAAAATAAGAAAAAAATAACCAGCACAAATATAAAAAGAAAATATGGTGATAAAATTGTGCTAAACACCGCCTATAATAAATGTGCGTAAATGCGGGAAAGCGCTCACATTCATTTCAGCCGTGATTATAAGAAAATATGAATTTATAATAAACCTATGCGTTGGTTGTGTCTCGCGACAGTTTAATTTGACCGTAAGTTTTGCTGCTTGCTTATGTGTTTGTCGGTATTTCGTGTTTCAGGACCGTGGAAGATGTTCAAACTTCCGCAGGGAATTTGTCTAATAAACTGATGGGGAACCAATGCACTTCTTGACAACAAAGAGTTCGGTGATATAAATTCAAGAAGTTTCTCTGGAGTGCCTTGAAGTCAGAATACATGGTGCTAACAAAATCATCATAACCACACTTGACATGTCTGTCAGTGTTCTAAAATTGTGGCTGCGTACATTAACAATCTTTTACTATTTTGGCAGCCACAGTTCGTTCACCTCACCTAACTCTTTGTTACACCCCATCATTAGGCATTATGATGTAATAAAACACAATTTGAATTGCCGTAGCATCGTCTCAGCGTCAACATTAACAAATAAATAATTACTCGTAAATTGCCACCTTACGCACCTAACTCTTTTTTGTCACCTCTCTTTAAAATCTGAAATCGTGCGAACGTTTTCTTTCAAGTAACTTTAAAATTCAAACACAAATTTGTCAAAATAGCAGTGACTTAGGAATTCACGTATTCACTCAAGGGTCTCCGTTCGATAACTGTGAGATCTGAGTAACAATTCGATGATGATATTTTTCAAGATGCTGAAATATAATTGAAAATGGTTAGCAATGCAGAACGTAACTACATAAATGTGAGTTCATTTAATGAAAGAAGTTGGTTTTGTAGTGTATGGAAGTCATATTTCACATTGGCCTACACATTGTCCAGAAACTACTTGTTGTATGTTTTATACATTACATGTTATCCAATACACTGACTGGGCAATATAGTATACAAGGTAAAATTTTTAACAACTTGCACTTCCTTAAGAATTCACTTTAAGCCGTAAGTCATAAATGAAAACTATAAAATTTTTTAGAATTGCGATATTCTGTTGTAGTCAAATCAAATCCCAATTTTCATAGCAATAAAATAATTCACATTCATAACAAGTTTATTTGTTTGTATAATTTTTTTTCTACGTGAGAAACTATTTCCAGAGGGGCACTCGATATTTAATAGTTTAAATGCCGATTCTCATTTAAGCATATAGAGAACGACTGGCTGCTATGTATATATTTTTTTCGAGTTTTATTTTTTTAGCAGTTACAAATAAATAATTTGTATTAAAAGTTGTAGTATCTGACGTTGACTTGTACTCTATCAAAAATGTTTAAATATTTGTCTGGTTTAAGCACATATGTCTAATGTTTGTCAAAGAGAATCATACTTTAGTCATCATAACGACCTAGACAGCATCGTTAACTGTACATATATTCAATATTTTAATAGACGCAAACAACGTAGTTAACTCCCTGTTTGTTTATTACTATATTTAAGTTTCTTGCGATAAAAAGTAGTCACTGAGTAGATTAGTCGATTTTTGCAGCTATGCTGTCGAAAATGTGTTCTCTATTTCTGTTTGTTTACATAAACAACGAACTTTCGTCTCTGAGATTAATATGCATGTACAACACTCCTAAAATGCAAGTATTTCTCCCTGGAAAAATATCTATAAACACTCCATATTGATTTAATAAACACATTTTCTGTCAATGCACAATAACTCTTAATAGATACATATAAATATTTTTTGAA